>JANTNT010176843.1:0-18470 GCA_024752375.1 Entacmaea quadricolor
CAAAAATCAACATTTCCAAATTCTAATTCGATCCAGAATCAGAGGGCCATATGTTAGATAACTCAATGGGTTAATACGTCTATACCCTCTATAAAAATGGGCTATTTATTTATTTATTTGGAGAAAAACCTTCAAAGCAAGTTAGTGAACCTCATGTGGCTCTGAGCTTGGGACTCGAACCCTGGACCTCAGCAGCAAGAGGCTGCACATGCAATTCATGCTTCCCACTGTTTTTTGATTGGCTAATACAATTTGCCCAGAGACTGTCCTTCACTGGCTCAGGAATGGGAATGTGACCAAGCCAGACTGAGAACAACTGAGCATTCATTTCCACAGGAAGCTCAACTCAGTAGAGAGTGAATCATTAGAAATACAAAGACAGACACCTCTTGAGGAGTCCAAGAGGTCTTATTTTTAAATATATATCAATGGTGCTTAAATATATATTTCTGTGTTTAATAGTCAGTCAAATTTCAAGGAATGAGCCTGATGAACTTTGGTCATGGTATAGGCAATTCAGGTACGTAAGGTCATTTTACTGCATGGAAAGTTAAGCATGAGCTTGATAGAAATTCACCTTTTCATGTTTATTGATTGAGTTTATCTGCCTCTGGTTTGATTAATTAAGGGTTTAACTATCCAACTTACTCTTCAGGCTCAAACAAAGATATTGAAGAATGTTTAGAAAAGCAGATTAGACACACAACAGGGAACCAATCAGAGGTAAGTAGAGTAGAAGAAGATAAACCATTTTTTTCAGGAGGGGGTGCATCAGTAGATAGGTAAGCCATTTTTTCAGGAGGGGTGCAGCAGCAGATGGGCAAGCCAATTTTTCAGGGGGTGCAGCAGTAGATGGGCAAGCCATTTTTTCAGGAGGGGGTGCATCAGTAGATAGGCAAGCCATTTTATTTCAGGAGGGTGCAGCAGTAGATGGGCAAGCCATTTTTTTTCAGGAGGGGTACAGCAGTAGAGAGCAAACCATTTTTTCAGGAGGGGTGCAGCAGCAGATGGGCAAGCCTATTTTTTAGGGGGTGCAGCAGTAGATGGGCAAACCATTTTCTTCAGGAGGGTCGTTGCAGCAGTAAAGAGATAAACCATTCTGGCTGGCACAGAAAAAACATTTTACTCTTCCGACTGGGTATTAGTCAGGGGGGAAGGGCAAAAAGTTGTCCAAAGAAGGAGGTGCAAATTCCAGGCTTCTCTCTCCCTCAATAAATCTGACACTGCAGGATTTTCCAGCTGTATAAAAACAGAGCAGTCCAGTTAGTCCTATGAGAGGTTGCAATATTGAAGCCTGCATTTAGCTTCCTGGACTTTTTTTTTTTAATCTATAAACCAAAATTAATAAATAATAATTTATAAGCATAGGTTTTCCAAACAGACAGGAAGATAATTGGTCTTGTACTCTTTTTGATGGTTCTTTTTTGTAGTCGATGAGTTCCAGGACATTCATTTCATGTCTGTCAATAAGCCCATGTACAAAGCTGGTAACATCAGGCCAAAATGACAACACCATATCTTTATGGGACACAAGTACAAAGATGCGTAAACACACTTTATTTGGTCACACCGGTAAAACTGCACATTAGTGAGATTAAAATTAGTATAAAGGCCGATATACTCAGTATGAGTTTGACTTGCAACTTTTTTCCTGCAGTCTGCTTGATGCATGTTTTAAAATGCTACAACTTCTTTTGTTGTTGTTGTTGTCCTACACAACAATCAGGTTAGGCTAAGCAAGTTTCAGAGTGTTTTGAGAATGGCGTCAGCAGACTGCACACAACAGTTGTAAGCCAAAACCGTACTGTTTAAATCACTGATCCTTAAATGTGAAAAACAACATTGCTTGGGAGGGTCATGGTACACATTTGAAGTAAGTTGTCAACCAATCAAATGATCACATGACACAAGATCATTTCAAAACATCCAATCAGAATGCTTGATCACAGTACCATCACAGTCATGGGACAGAACATAAGTGCCAAGAGTATTACACAGTCAAGAAATGTGGTAATTACTTCATGTATGTTATTGTATTGTCCTGACATTGTTCTTTACAAAAGAAACAAAGTCAGAAGAGTATTTACATGAAGTAGTTACCTGAAATCTGTTCCAGCTAGCAGAAGTTCACAACTGTTATACCAATTTATTGTATAACTATTATTGAAATACCTATATTTTCTCCTTGGAAATTTACATCTTTGATCGTGAAAATAAATTATGTGTTTGTCCTCTTACAGATGAATAAAAATTAAGATTTTTTTCACCAATAATAATACATGTTACACAAAATATTTCATGGGAGCATTGGTATATGAATTTTATCTTTTAGTGTTGTGACAGATTGGTAAGATTTACATGTATTTGATGATCTTTGTATTTTATACTTCTTTACTCAGGTTCAGTCACTTGTACTGATGTTGACAGACATAAGATTGTTAGTGGTTCAAATGACAGAACTGTCAAGGTAATAACTAGTATTGTTATAAACCAACTGACAAAGTACATTTTTCATGTACTGTCATTGGGTGAGAGGGTTTCATGTAAATGTAAACAACTATTCGTGTTTCCCTGGCAACAGCCTTCAACTTGCCACATGGGTATTTGATGACCAGTTGTTTACCAAGTAAGAGGCTTACAACAAACTATTTTATAATAGAGGCTTACAACAAACTATTTTATGATATAGATTTTGATAGTATACATGCTCTGATTGGCTAAAAACCTATGTTTTACCAGGTTATATAACATAGAAAACCTATGTTTTATCGTTTTAAATTGCTGTTTTGACCATAAAATTGCTAAAAAAGACATCGCCTTTGGAGCTGAAATGCTGCAAAAATGTATTTTTATCTGGTTAAGATTGTAATGCTCGACAACATATAAAAACAATCAAAAGTTTCAAAACTGAAATGATGTTTTTTTTTTTGAGCTTTATGAAAAAATGATGGTGAATTGTCAAAATAGGGCGAAATTAGCCAATCAAAATGAAGATTTTAACAGATTAATGTCCAGTGGCAGGAAATAAAGTATCTTGTACACAGTAGAACGGCACCGTTTTGGCGCGAAAATGGCAACTAATTTTATTTCCCGCCATTAGACGCTAATCTGTTAAAATCTTCATTTTGATTGGCTAATTTCGCCCTATTTTGACAGCTCATCATTTTTGTTGCACGTGGGAACGTCAAAAATGAGTCATAGAAACATGATGTTATGCCGTTAGAAATGCAACTTTCTCAAACTCAAACGAACTCAAAAAGTTTTCGCTTAAACGCAAATAGCTGTATTGTTAAATTATGTAACAGATGCAAATAATAACTTGTTGTGTATTAACTTTCCCTACCAGTAATTAATAATTATCCAACATAAGGAAAATATTGATACACGAATATGACAGAAACATTAATATAAATGTAGATTTTTAGTTTTAAGGTGATCCTTTGAGATTGCTCCAATTCAAGGAAAAAGCAATGTGCTTTCAAAAAAATTTTAATCATAATAATAGTGGTATTTTATGTTAGCTCTCGGTAAATAGATTGAAATAAATGGATTTAATTAAACGTGGGGCTGCTTATTTTTTCTTCTTATTATATCAGGTTTGGTCACTTGAAAGTGGGGATTGTCAATTGACTCTCCCAGAGAACCATTCGTCTGGAGTATCCTGTGTTACATTCAATGACCAGTGGGTTGTCAGTGGAGATAATTCAGGAGAAATAAAGGTTTGTTTCTGCCCACGGGCCAAACGTTACTGTAGCGAGTTATAGCCGCCAATGCATCAAGGAAATGAGGTGTCCTAAGGGGCAGTGGAAGATAGAAATGAGGTGTCTTGAGGTGCAGTGGAAGATAGAAATGAGGTGTCCTCAGGGGCAGTGGAAGATAGAAATGAGGTGTCATCAGGGGCAGTGGAAGATAGAAATGAGGTGTCCTCAGGGGCAGTGGAAGATAGAAATGAGGTGTCCTCAAGGACAGTGGAATATGGAAGTGAGATGTCATTGTCTGTGTTTGTATATTTTTGTTGCCATGGATACCTTTCATTGTTTTCTTATTATGTTATTCAGGTGTGGGACTTTGCTGTCAACAGTTTGTCCGTGTTACAAAGTATAGAGTCACCAGAGAAAGTAGTCGTGTAGAAAATGTATAAAAAATAATATGCATAAAAAAAGAAAATTAAAAAAATTAACAAAAATAAAAAGGATGTTACTGTTTGTTTTACAAGGCCAAATATTTTCCTTTTCTCCATCCTTTTAAAATTATTTCAAATCCTTCTCAACACTTCTGATTATAATTTTCTCCAGTGAGTTTTAAATTGTAATATGCAAAGTATATTACGTTATATCCTCAAGTTAATTTTTTGCCATCGAGATTTAAATTTACATTTACCCGCAGGTATATTATATCCTCAAGTTAAATTTTGGCATTTGGGGTTTTAATATTCAATTTTTTCAGGTATGTTTGAAATCCTCGCAAACTTGACTCAATGTTTAGATTCGACCAAAAATAATGTGACAGCTTTTCAACATAAACTAAATAACAGTGAAGTTCCTTCATGGGCGTTTATACGGTGCTTTAAATCAACCTTTTAATATGTGGTAATCATTGCCATGTATTTATCTTACAATTTTTCTTCAATTTTTGAAACTGAGAAATACAGCAATGCGTAAAAAAGACCACTATGAAAATGAAAACACCTTTCTGATTTGAATATAGTTGACTACATTTGTTTATTAAGACTGGCAAAGTCAACATGCCTGCCTTCAAGCTCTATAATTTCCTGTTTCAGAGTTGCAATCGCATTTTCATGAAAAGACGATGTGCCAAGTAAAGAAAGAAATAACGAGTTTTAATTGTGCTTTGGTAGTTTCTCCTAGTTCTCAAGATAAGTGATTTTTAGCGCATGTATTCAACGACAGCTGAGCAAACTCTGTTTTCACTTAGTGCATGTTTGTTTTATGTGTTCTAAATCTGTGATAGCTATCGATCTGTCCAGTGATAGTTCATCTAAGCACTTCACTTAAAACTATAAAAATCGACACCTTACATCATGATATAACTTTATTAGTTTTATTATTATAAAAACATGCAGGTTCTGAAAAGTGAAGTTGTACGCTTTACAGCCCGTTTCTTGTCTTTTTGGAGATTTACCGTCACAATTGCCGTGTTTTCTGCTTTCCTTCCAGCGATATCGTTAGGTTTTTATCCATTGACAATACACGATCATATAATGTCCAAGCAAATCTTTCGTTACGTCGAAACGGAAGACTGGCTGACTTGTTTACAAGAGTGCAATTGGGACATCGATTGTTCCTCGTATAACTTCAAATATGACTCTTATAAAACTGGAACATACTGTGAACTAAGCAAATGTGCCATGGAAGAGGGAACAAGCGTGAATGCGAACGATCTGCTTTTTAAGCAAGGTTTTGTTTTTCAACAGCTTAAACCAACTAAGGTTTGTACCACGTTTAGTAAACTTTTTTTTCTTTTTCATCTTAGTCTAGCTCAAGCGAGTTCAAGCTTTAGTCGTCCTCGTTCTTCTTCTTTCCTGTTTTACTTCCTTCTTTTGTTCTTGGTCGTGTTATTGTTCTTGTTGAGTTAAAACCGATCTGTAATTGTACGTTTATTTTCAAAGAATAAAAGTTTATGCATCGGCAGAACAGAAAAGATAATAAAAGCTACTCCTTTAGCGTATGGTAAGTCGTACCCAAACCCAATAGTAAATTTAAGGCCTGACAAAACGAGGACACATAGCGGCGGCACCATTTTGTCCTCCAGCGTTCCTCATCGTGGCAAAACTGCAACATTGTTTCGCACGACGCTCTTTGCTCTTCCGTGCGGACACAACATCTTTCTGACATTTATCAGAAAAATTGTGTCCTGGCCATAAAATTAGTTTCCATCACAATGATTCGCGCGTGGTAAAAGGGGGCTTTGTGTCCATCACAATGATTCGCGCGTGATAAAACGGGACTTTGTGTCCGTCACAAAGATTCGCGCGTGATAAAACGGGACTTTGTGTCCGTCACAATGATTCGCGCGTGATAAAACGGGACTTTGTGTCCGTCACAATGATTCGCGCGTGATAAAACGGAGCAACGAGATGTTGCCGTCAATGGGTTTTCGTTTTGCCAGGGCCTTAGTATTTTCGTTTTGTTCCTTTTGCTGGTCTACAATCAAAAACAAATGGAAGCAAAAACAGGCAATTAGTACGCCCTTCACTTCATTTTTCAGAGACAATTCTCTCTAACAACACTTTCGGGGTTTATGCATATTCTCAAGGGGTAACCAGAACCCAAAAGAAGAACCAGAGAATTTTCCCGGTTTTTTTTTTTTTTTTTTTTTTTTTTTTTTGCGTTGCTCTCTATTCTATCATTTTACAGCACGCGTGTCGATCATTCCACTTTCTTCTCAGGCGGCCTAGAAGACTCAAAGATTCTCTCAAACTCTGGGAATTCCCGCCATTTGAGAGATCTATCCAGTTTTCTTAACGCTGGAATGACGACAAGTCGAACATGGCGTAGATGCTACCATGCAGGGAAGGAAGGTTTGAATGCTTCTCAATTCCACTTCAACTGTGATTCAAAAGGACCTACTGTTACGATAGTACGGGTTGCGAAATACATTTTTGGAGGATACATCGACAAGTCTTGGAAAAGTAAGAAAATATAGAAGGAATAATACCTGCATTTTATGTTATTGTTTCCAAACCCATTCTTAGCCGTTTGAATGGATAAGTTAGTGGTTTACAAGGCTTACTTAAGATGTACGTTATTCCATTATAAAAGCCTAGTCAGTGAAAGAGGGTGTTGCCGTCGTAAACCAATTAGATTGAAATTTACGATGATTATACTGGTAAATTTGTGTATTTTTGCTTTGCCTGTGAGCAATGATCGACAAAAGATGGTGGATTGCATGGTGCATGGCTGATGGATGGTGCATAGTGCATGGTGCATGCGCATTGTGCATGTCTGATGGATCCCGGGTGAATAATGCATGGTGCATGCGCATTTTGCATGTCTGATGGATCCCGGGTGAATAATGCATGGTGCATGCGCATTTTGCATGTCTGGTGCATGGTGCATGGTGCATTGTGCATGTCTGATGGATCCCGGGTGCATGGTGCATGCGTATTGTGCATGTCTGATGGACGGCGCATGCATGGTTGATATATGGTGCATGGCTGATGGATAATGCATTGTGCATGGTGCATTGTGCATGGTGCTCCGAAAAAGTGGTACTGTTGAAACCGGACCAGCCGCACAGTTACGTAGAGTATATATCTAACCATTGATTAATAATTATTAATTGTTAACAATTAATTCTAAATTATTGATGGTGTCTTTGGTCTTACCTCGACTCAAAGGTTATACAAACGATTATATCGGCTGGCTGCATAGTACCGAAGCATTTCTCTTCTCCTTGTACAATGTCAAAGGCTACGAACCTCACAGAATGAACATAACGTTAGAAGGGCGAGAATTTGCTGCGTATGACGAGATCTCAAATGGTCCATCCTTTGGCAAAGGATACGATTTTCGTGTTGGACACAACACAAAGCCATCTTACGCTAGATGCGACTCGTATGAAACACCACCTTCATGCACGATTGGCAAAATGTGTTCTTTTTATACAGGAAAGTATTACTTCACAACCGATGAAGTGGAAGTGTTCTTCGAAGCAAAATAAACTCTTATACAATGAGATATACATGAAAAACAAATGTAAAAAAAATTGCATTTTAAAGTACTGCATGCGCTACTCACCAAAATTGATTTTTTTTTACAACCTGATATAATTCATGCAAAGCCCAGCTTTTTCAAGGTGTCTCGAAGTAGTTCTGACCACACCTGAGACAAAATAGACCTAATCGGTTAACGCAATGTTTACATTTTTTCTCTCATTTCAATTCTTTTGGGAATTCAATGCTTTGTTTGAGTTCTTTTCAAAAAACTTTTTCGTGAGTAAATTACAAACAAAAGAAACATCACTCAGGGGTATGGTCAGGTGATCTGAAATGGGTCAAAGAATGTCAACATTGCGTTAGCCGATTAAGTCTATTCAAACGTTTTTTATCAGAGCAGTTGGAATAACTCGCAAATAATACTTACTTTTTTGCGAAATATTACAAATTGCTCTGATAAATGACTTGAATGAATGGATGAAGGAAGGAAAGAAAGAAAGAAAAAAGAAAGAAAGAATGAATGAATGACTGACTGACTGACTGGCTGAATGGATGGGATGGATGGGATGGGATGGATGGGATGAATGGAATGGGATAGGATGAAATGGGATGGATGGAATGGGATGGATGGATGGAATTGATGGATGGAATGATTGAACGATTGATTGATTGATTGAAAGAAGTAAGAAAGTGAAAATAAAAACAAAACAAAAATAGATATAGAAATAGAAATTAAAATAGAACTAAGAAAATAATTAAACTAAAGTAAATTGGAGGCATAACATACTAATTATCTTCTCATGATTGTAAGCTGCGCGGCTGCCAATGGCGCCTTGTAATGCAGCCCGTAAAGCCCTCCACTGACGACACTGAACTGTGAAGCGCATTGAGACATTGTGAAATGCGCTATATAAGAACCCACTATTATTATTATTACTATTATTAAATGAAGAAAATGATCCTATCTAGTTCATTTCGTTTTATTACATAAATCAGGACTGGGGAGGTACGTAAGGAAACACCTTGGCTTGTCGGTATTACCAGCTGAGCGAACAACTAAGCGCGCAAAAGATTGTTGGACAATACATTAGGACCTTAATTGAAGTTTAAAATGTCCGATTTCTTTCGGCTTATCGCGATCGATTGCTTATGAAGTTTGTTATTTTAAATTGTTTTGGCTTTAAATCACTCACAATAACTTTTTCAAAGTTCCCTCTTGTCATTTCTTGGGTTACAAAGAGTCTGAACGAGAGGACCGGCCACGAAACTCCAAACGCGCTATGAAGGCCGTGATGGAGAAAAAATCTCTGCGCTCACCTGGTAAAGGATGGTATGGGACGCTGAAATATCACACCTTATAAGTATATTTTCCTTTTACCCTGACTTTTTAAAAGGTGAAAACTAAATGCACTTTCATAAAGGAAAAGAGACTAAAAAAACTTTGGTTTTACGCGGAAAAACTAATTTAAAGGGTGATTGAACAGTGAGAAACAATGAACCCGTTTTTTGACGAAAATAAGTCCCAGTAACGGTTCCAAAATATAGTAAAAACGAGATCCCACTTTGTGAAAGTCATGCTCAAAACTTAATAAAACTTTATTGAACCAGGGGCGGATCATTAGACATTTTAAAAGGGGGGAAGCACCATTTTACAAAACAAGTCACGTGGGGCATAAATTCCTAAAACTCCCGTGCACTCAAAAATGCGGTAATTTGAAGCGGGAAAGATTTTAACGTTTCCGGTATGGCGCGTGTAAGAACGATTGGTTTTCGTTCCAAAAACAAATTCTCACAAATGAACAAAATAATAATAAATAAATAAGTGGGGCCCAACTGAAAAGGGGGGGTACGGGCCCTTCCCCACCCACACCTTGGATCCGCTCCTGTGAACCTTGATCATTCTGGAGTATTATTTTTAGCTAGGTTTGCAAAAGAAGACCATTATTGAGATTATGTTGAATAGCATTTTGATAACCCATAATTGAAGACGAAAAGAAAATACTGGAAAAGGACTAAAAACACAAGGAAAGTCTGTGGACGATTCCTACCCGACAAGTTTACGAAAATTTCCGAAAATGTAAAGCTATCACGTGACTTCATGTGACAAGTATTTTGTTATTTGGCGGGAAATTTTGCAACATGGCGGAAGAACACGGATTTGAGAACTGTGAACGAATAGAATGTTCGTTTACTGTAATTTACACCTTTAAAAGTCATTGATTACCTTTGTTGGGGAGGAAACGGAGCTTAATATCTATAATAAGTCGTTGTGGGTATTCCTAAATCGATATAGAGAAATTGAACTGGTAGTTGTTTTATAAACAGCTACGAACTGACTGTCAAGATGGAGGACTACGATCTTCCTTATCCAGACGAAGATGATAATTTCGAGGATCAATACGCTGATGAGCTGGAAGTTTTGAACGAGATTGGAGGTAATTGGCAAATATAGCTGAAGTCAAACTTATGCGATCTCTTATAAAATTCGCTTTGCCCTGTTAAGTTGTTCCTTGTTTAATGTCGTTTTTGATTTAGTAGTTTCAGATGGACCTCCTTCGAGGAAATCTCTGAATTTCGATGCTTATCCCATGAAAGCTTTGGACTTGAGCAGTGTAGATGTTTCAATTGATTCCAATCAAAAATTAACACCATCAAAGAAGCGAACAAGTGATGATATGTATGGGACAATACCAGATGATGATGATGATAATGATTTCACAGCAAAAACCTTTTCTGATCTAGAAATGGATATTTTAGGTACTTGTTATCTGTTAGTCTAATGCACTAGTCAAAGTAAACCCTCTCCCCCCAACCCAGGACCAAGTGGGGCATTTGTAAAATGGGCTGTACAAATGTTGGTGAAATACCTGACATAGTGGTGCAAGAATAAACACCAAATCCCTCATCCCCAAGTTAAAATAAAAATTCAAGTTATCTTCCCAACTGCAGCCATATTCTGACCTAAACCTTCACCATTGCCCCCACACTGGTCAGATCTTCACTTTATCCCCACCCCATGGAGCATCATTGCTTGTCTTGTATATGTGAACTTATGACCCACATTCACTCCACCCTGTCACAAGTGAGGAGGGTTTACTTTGACAAGTGTATAGTATAGCTCTTGTTACACACTAGTCAATGCAAGACATCCTTATCTACCCCCTTCCCCCCAGGAGGGAGCAAAGGAAGAGGGAAATATTAATAGATTTTTTTGAAAATACACAAGATTCTTCAAATTTATACTAAAGTAAACTTTTTGTCTTTGACTTTAGTCATAATTTGATAAGAAATTTTAACTGTAATTGAACAATCTTCATCAGTGATGATTGTGAGACTCTGCAGGAATCTATTTCAAAAAATTCAATGAGAAAAGAGTTTTCAATTTCAATTTGTTCAGTTGTAGCCAAGTGAACTTGAATATCTTTTTATAAGTAGTTTTATGTAGAATTGCATTTAGGTTTATCAGTTAAGTTACTGATGTAACTCCTTTGTGAATCAAGAGTTGGTGACTTCACCATTTACTTGTTTTTCATCGTTTGAATAAAAAGTCAAGAAAGTCCAAATGAAAGTTTGCTGATTTTGACAGTTTGACTTATCACACAGTAAACATCTGGAATGTTGATGAAGTCATTTCTATTTCAAGTTTGCATTAAATAAAACTACTGTAGTAAAATCTAATAATAATAAATATTATCTAGGTCCTTGTAAAAAGAGAACAAGGCACATCAGTCCAGAATCAAACAGTCTACCAGATCTGAATGGAAGTACTCTCCCGTCATTGCATAATGGCTTAAGAAAATCTTCATCACCGTTAAGATCTCAAATATATTTGGATGGAGAATCATTGGTGAAATCACATCCCATTAGCACAAGAAATCCTGCAGAAACTAGACAGCCTAATGTATTCACAAGACCAATAATGGGTAAAGAGTCTGTGACTGTCACAAGGATGGATGGACAGAGATTATATCTAAGCTTGCAAGATCAACCAAGTGATTGCAGTTCTAAAGAAAATAAGGTACAAATACACCAACAAAAAATTTTTAAATGCCCCCCTCAGTTCAATGATTTTTTTTACCACAACTTGTAAATTTCTCAACCACTGATTGTTTCCTGATTGTTTCCTGACTGTGGTCCAAAAAGTTATGGACAGTGATGCCATGCTTCTCAACTTGCATGTGCTGTGTTTGTTTTCCTTAGTTTTCAAACTATTTTTTAACTCTTATTGAACATGATTTTTGTCATCTCTTGGGCAAAATAATTGTGGATTCAGTCAGCTGTGTCTCATGAATCCACACTTTATTATGAGCATTTGATGATGAAAATCACTGTCCATAAGAGGATATACCACAAACATCTATCATCTAATTGCTAAATATTTTAAAAATGATTTTTCCCTTTTTCTGCAGCTACCCAGGTCATCACAGATGCCTGGTCATAATTCATTACAGTTGCTACAGACACCATTTAGCGTCATAAGACAACATGTGGATGAGGAAGTATGTTGTATTTCATTTTGGTCTTTCTATTTCCTATCAGTTAATTATTCTGACCTTCAGGCCAATGTAAATAAATCTAAAATAGGTGACTGCTGAAGGAAGAGGCTGTAAGAGCCAGAAGCCCTCACTCAATAGGGTGGGAAGGGAGAATGTTTCCATAGCCAAAATAGATTTCTCTCTTTCTTCCTTTGATTGCTGTCACCTACCAACTTCACCTGAATATTACTATGTGTATTATACCTTTCTCTAATGTGGATTTTGTGATATATTCATGAGATGACTTTTATTCTTTTGATCTTACAGACCTCTTTCATTATGCAGAAAAATTAAATAACTTGTCTCCCCAACCCCATGTCACGTACATAATCCCAAAACCTTTAAAATCCTCCTTTTACTTAATTTTGTTGACCACAGAGAAGAAGAAAAATGACAGAAGAATCTGACAGGATAGCTGCTTCACTGAGAAGGTTAACCAAAAAATTAAATTCCTAATAAAAAATTAATGATGAATTCAGGTATCTTTGGTGTCATACACTGTTAGCATATTGTCTCTCACCACTGAGGTACTGGTCAGGCTTTGATTCCTGAGCTTGTGACTCTTGTGAGTAGAGTTGTTGGTTCTCTCCTGTGCTTTGAGAGTTTCTCCAGGTCATCTGGTTTCCTCCTTCCATAAAAATCAAAATTCAAAATTCCAATTCCATCTTTGGGCTTTCACCTGGGTTGGAGCCTATTTCTGTGTGATTGTCCCACTTTGTGATAAAACAACAAAAGCAATATACCACCAATAACTTTTAATCTACAAAATGTTTAAGGTAGTGTCCTCCATTGCTCATCATGACAAAACCTGGCAACATGGTTGCCCTCAGTGTGACACAACTAAGTGTTTCTGAAATTTCTCAGAAACATTTTTTCACCACAATTCAACAGGCATGGCAAAACAGGGTACAAAACAATGTTTCGGCCGTAATGTGTCATCATTTTTCCAGCGTCCTAGAAGTTCAGCCTTTCCCAGGACCATCAATGTAGTGTAAAAATCCTTTCAAATTGGATCCATTCAATGATATTTTTTAAATCTTCCTTTTTCTTAAGGGCATTGCAAGGTGACACTGATGCAGATGATATGGATTCAAATGATGCTACTACAGAGATCCCTGAACAACCCCAGCATGCTCTCTGGGTTGAGAAATACTCACCAAAGCTGTTTACAGAACTCCTCAGTGATGATGTAAGAGGAACATTACTCAGTCAGAACCAACTCCTTCTATTACCCTGTATGCAAGGGGCTGTTCATGTTTGGGACCATTACACAAAACCATCCTTATTTTAGTGCAGATTGCAGTAATGTTTACACTAGCCTGGGACACACAACATATATTGCAACTTGTTTTCTTTTGGCTGGACAGCCAGGCCTAAACAGACCTAGATCTAGGCCTCATCCACACAAACTGTGCAAAAAAAAAAAAACAATTCCAGTGTTTATAAGGGTCTACATGAAGTTTGAATGGTACCAAGCTAAAACTGGGACCTATATTTTTTAGGTCCCAAACTTGCATCCTTTGCTGGCTCAGGACAGTTCCACATGTCCTGTGTGAATGCAAGGCTGAACTTTTCCAGTTTAAGAACAGCCCAAACTTTAATGGCTCCATGTAAACAAAGTCTGTGATGTAGTGTTGCACATCACAGGACAGACAGATTACTGTAAAACCCTGTGTATAATATGTGCCATATATAATATACACCAAGATTTTTAAGTGTTTTCCAAAAAAAGACAAATCGAGCCTCAAACTACGAACACTTTAGTCATTTATAATATATTGGAATTTTGTGTATTTGAACATCTCCAAAACACACAGAAAGCTTGTTTATTTTATCTTGTAGCCATTGTCATTAATAAATCTGTTGTAGACTTCAAGTTTTGAAGTGAAAAAGCAGAATCAGTAGTGGTTTTTACAGTCTTTACAATCACTAACTGACACCATTTCGTTTTCACACCTCATGCATGTGGTCAGTACCAGTCCTTTCCAAAATGGTGTTGGAAAACAATAGCGCCCTTGTATAATACGCATCTTAGTTTTTGGGTTGTTTTTGATGGAAAAAGTGCAGATTTTACAAGGGGTTTTACAGTATACATATAAATGACTGGCAAAATACTGGTACATCATAGCTAAAATTCAATTGACTGGTCATCATGCCTGCCCCACCTCTTGCCAGCCACTATTTTGAGCCCTGTTGGATCCATGGCAGAAAAAACAATATCTTTTCCTTGAAGACTTGAATTCCAACACAAGAACAAAATTCAATTCCTTGAGGGAAAGATATTCTCTAGACCCCTTGTATGTCATGTCAATAAATCCCTAGCTGGAGGTCAAAACAATGAAAAAAGATTAACATGAGAAAATTGTTCACTTCTGATAAGAAGAAAGCTTTTGTTCTGACCTTCAATAAGGAATTGGTGCAAGGGGATATTGCAGAGGTCTTCATCAAATGTTGACAAGTGATGTTTTAAACCTACAGGCAATAAACAGAACACTTTTAAAATGGTTGAAACTTTGGGACAAAGTTGTATTCAACAGGACCAAGGGCCCTGATAAGAAACAGAATGCACAATTGAAAAAAGAAAAGGAATCAGAAAAACATGGACAACCAGGAAAAGGCTTCAAGAAGTTTAATAAGGGAGGAATAGAAAGTGAAGAATGGATTGTAAGTATTGTATTTTCATGTTTTTGATGTTCATGAAAATCTTCCAGCCTGAAATTATAAACTTACAGAAAAATTAAAAATTTTAAAAAGCTGTTGGAAGACTGTCAAGGGATTCTATGGAGGTGTTGGTGGCTTACAATAATGTGTTGGTAGAGTGTTAGGTTAATGTTTGGAAGAGTGTTGGTAGGTTGTTAGATGAGTGTATGTAGGTTGTTAGAAGAGTGTATGTAGCAGGGACATTGGAGACGGGGGATCAGGGGGGCTATAGCCCCCCCACTTTTAGCCTAAAATTTCATACAAGCCTACTAAACTTTTAAAACTTAGCCCCCCCAACTTCTCCAGCTATCCTTCTTTCTTAGCCCCCCCCAACTTCTCCAGCCATCCTTCTTTCTTAACCCCCCTCTTTTAAAAGGGCTCCAACGTTCATGTGTAGGTTGTTAGAAGAGTGTTGGTAAGTTGTTGGTAGGTTGCTGTTAGGTTGGTAGTGTGTAAGTAAGTTGGTAGGTTGGTAGATTGTTTGAAATTTTGGCAGGATGAATGAAGAATTTTGCTATAGTGTTTGTATGTTGTTGGTACATGTAGAATGCTGTTAGGTTTATCAAACATTCATGTATAGTTTATTATTTCTTCAGGAAGTTGATGCAAATGGCTACCCTGTTCATAAGGTACAAACACATGATCTACTCTATAACATTAAAATAAATCAATTTATGGTTGTCCCTCTTGTTCTGCCTCAGCAATCTCTTGTTTTCCTCCCACTGTTGTCACTGTCGTATATTTATGAATTTTAATTATGTGTATATATGACTGTACACATTTATGTAAATATATCATACATTATAAAATTGTTTGCTAAAAGTTACATCTAGATTAAGGCTTCTTTATTTATTATTTATCCTTACAACTAGTGTTATATAATATAAGTTTTTTTTCCCCCTTCTTCTTTTGCTCGTTTTTACATTCATTTATTTGTTTCTTTTTTTCTCCTCTTATTTAAAAAATATATATATAATTATTTGTATATTTAAATTTAATTAAATTGCTGCCACCTCAAATAGTCTTAACTAAATGTGGGTAGCAAATATGTATTTTTGTAATAATTTCTTTAAGACATAATAAAGCTGTTTTTTTTTTTGGTGGAAAATTTATTAGTATTGTTGCTTGCCAAAGTTATTGATGTTCTTTGTTTTTGTTTTGTTTTGTTTTGTTTTATGCTATGGTTGTTAGGTTGCTTTACTTTGTGGTCCTCCAGGCCTCGGAAAAACAACCCTGGCACATGTCATTGCAAGGCATGCTGGGTACAATGTTGTAGAAATGAATGCAAGGTAAGGTTAATATAAAAGGGACCTGAATTTTTTGGAGAAAATCCTAAAATTTCCCAAAATTCTAAAAGACCCTAAAAATTTTCAATATGCTAAAAAATCAGTAATCAACTTTATTTACGTCTGGTCTTCTAGCCGACCCCACCAGGAGTGTCTACTAATCAGGGACATGACATCAATAATAACAATAATAACAATCAACTTTATTTACGTGTCTAGTCTTCTAGCTGACCCCCACCAGGAGGGGCTACTAATCAGGGGGGACATGACATCCATAGATCGAATTGGAATTTAGAAATGATTTTTATGGAGAGGGGAAAGCCGGAAAATTTCAATATTATGTTTTTAATACTTTTTTGAACAGACCCAAACGTAATATGGTAATTAACAAATAACTAATGTCCATATACACCACCTAATTAACTATTTTACCTGACTCAAAATATCACAAAAAATTGTCTTCTAGATGCAAACAAAAACGAATCTAATGAAATAGAATATTAATTACGACTACTCCACTCATTGTTTCTGTGGAGGCTCAACTGGGATACACCGATCCCAAATTCATTGGTTTTACCTCCCTAGTTACTGTTGCTATGTTGGACAAGCTAAAATGATATACAGGGCGTAAAACAGAAACCGATTGCTGAAAACTGTAAATTTGTCTTAGAATAAATGCATTCTAAAGGTACATTAAGAAAAATACCGATAACTACTAAAGAATCTTTTAAATTTGAGTTTGTTGGTCGGACATTCTATATTCCATTGGGAAAACAACCAATTGTTTGGTGGTCGTTAAGCAAAGTCGGGGATCGGTGTATTGGTTTGTTCTTGATAACTCAAACAATCAGAATTTTTAAAAGTGACTTGTACTCCTAATTTTCCTTTCTTCTCCTTGTTGTCATAGTGATGACCGAACAGCTGAGGTATTCAAACAAAAAATCGAGACAGCCACACAAATGAAGTCTGTCCTGGGACAAAATGAAAGACCTAACTGCCTGGTGATAGATGAGATAGATGGTGCTCCCACGGTAAGTCTATAATGCACCCCCTTTCGTAATCATGTGACTCAAGCACGGTACGACATACCATAACATTGAAATGGCTTCCATTAGAATGGTTTTCGTATGAATAAGAAACGTACGGTACTGTCCTTCATCACTAAACGGTACGACATATCATAACATTGAAATGGCTTCCATTAGAGTGGTTTTCGTGAAATGGGAATCGTACGGTACTGATCTAAGGTGCGGACACACGCACACGCTGCAACATTGCACGCAATATTTCTAGCAAAAAATTTAAGGAGGATGTCAACATTTCCTGAAACAAATCTCGCAATCTGGTTGAAAAGAAATGAATCTGTCGTATTTTGCATAGCGTAGAAAATACTGATATTTAATTGGCTGAGCACCAACAAGATTGACAGCAATGTTGCGAGAACGGACACACAAAGCAATTTTTGGGTGTAATGTTGCAGAAGTAGAACTCCTTTCTACTTTGCAAAATTACACACAAAGTTGCAGAGGTTGACACACGCTGCAATTCATCAATTGCTAGCTATATTGCGCGCAATGTTGCACCGTGTGTCCGCGCCTTAGAGCAGATTTCGTATGACTGTGAAAAACCACGCCACGCGACACGGTCACGGCACGGATTCCTCCAATCATACAAAGCAAAACATTTCAACGTCAACGTGTCACGTGATCGAACACTCAAATGGCTTCTTTTGCAAGCCAATCACAAGATGCATGCTCCAATTCTCATCCAATCGCATTGCTTTCACACGTCAGTGTATCACAGCACGGCACGACCGTGTTGACACTTGCTCACGCAAGAAACCTTCGCGAAATCCAATCATAATGTGGTGTTCACGGCACGGTCACGGCGCGGCACGTACACGGTACGACATACCGTAACATTGAAATGGCTTCACATTGTTTTCGTGTAATTCTTCCGAGAACGTGGCGTAGATAAAGTTACGGTAAAATACGGTACGGCTACAAATGGACCGTATCGTATCGTTTCTAACTCACACGAAGTCTGCTATATACCTTGTTGTTGTTGCTGTTGCTGTTGCTGTTGTTGTGATAGGGACCCACTCTCCACGTTAAAAATATACATGTTTTCTTTTGGGGATGAAGATTCAGCGATAATTTTTGTGACCTCACCCCCCCCCCCCCCCCCCCCCCACCCCCCCCCCCACCAACACCCCCCCCCCACACCACACCCACCCACAACAACACAACATCCAGATCAAACACTCAAAAA
>JANTNT010176954.1:4051-17198 GCA_024752375.1 Entacmaea quadricolor
GATTGAATAATAGATTGATTCAACAACAACAACTTTTTTATTTATACCAATTTTAAGAGGGGAAATCTAAATAACACTGTACATAGCTATTTACAAAAATATGGCTGTTAGGCTCACCAAAAATGGTAAAAACTAATCTAAGTCAGGTGGCCTAATTACAAATACAAACTAATAAGGTAATCTATTATTCATAAATTCAGATTGGTGTAAGAGGTCTTCCTCACCAGTCGTTTCAATCATATTTATTAAATAGAAGACAATATGTATCCTCTGGTTACATTTGTTCAAACTGTGAACACGTGACCTGTGTAGTACCATACAGTTCTGTATTAGGCCCTTTGTTTTAAATTTATATAAACGACTTCAGTTCTTGTTCCTCTATCCTTGATTTCCACTAGTTGAATGATTAGCTGATTGATTGGTTGATTGAATGAATGAATGGTTGAATAAATGAATGAATGAATAAATGACTGATTCATTGATTTTTGTTCATTCATTTTTTATTCATATATTTTATTTTTCTTAAAATGTTTTCTTTTTTTTGCCTCTATTTGTCTGTCCATTTCCTTCTCTCTTTCCATTGATAAAAATTCAATAATCTAACAGAAAATCACCTATTGTTTTCTTCAGATTCTTCAGAATGGTCTTGCTAGTTTCGTTCTTGATGGAACAGACGATAAGAACAGTAACTGGATGCGTTATGTCACATACGCGCGAGATAAACGAGAGCAGAACTTAATAGCCTTTCAATACCAAGGAGAGATATTTTATCGTACCTTCAGAGATGTCTATCCTGGTGAAGAACTAATGATCTGGTATGAAGATGAGTACAGTTGTTCTCTTGATGAACTACCACAAGAGTTTTCCCAAGATCAAGGTTATTATTAGTCCTGAGTTAGACCACTTCTATCTGCGCGCTGTAAATAAAACGACGGGGAAGTGAGCAAAAATACACCGATCAAGCTTTCTTTTTTTCTACCTCCCTAGTTACTGTTGCTATGTCGGACAGGCTTGAATGTATTTTTGATATACAGCGTAAAACGGAAACCGATCGCTTTAAATTGTAAATGTCTGTCTTAGAATAAATGAACTCTTAAAGGTACATTAAGAATAACTACTGCTCAATATGCCTGTGTTTGGTAATCAAGAGGATACTTCATGGGCATGAGGAGGTCATTCGTGAGACCTTTTCAACACTTGAAGATAAAATTAGCATCTCCAAGCACCATTGCGATGTTTTATTTATTATATAATTGTCGATGAAAAAAACTTAATTGCTTTCAAAAGCTATTTTACACAACCATGGTGATATGAATTTTTCGAAAAGGATAAATATAGGTATTTCATTGACAATGGCCTCTTGGCAGGTAATGCGTGAAATTAAAATTGGTAACTTCAGAATACTACATTAAAAACAACACACCAAGATTAGTAAAATTGGAAAGTTTGGAGCCATCTAGACGAATAGCGCTGAAGTTGTGAGCGATTTAATTTGTAGTTTTGTACAAAGAAATGTGTAGCAAAATCGTCTGGTGGGCAAGAAGATGCCTACCAATATACATTTCCATATAAAAAGGCCAGCTTTGGTTGCTTGTATTTTCAGTGTTATTTTTCAAAATTGCTTCGAATTTTCCACTTCTAGTATTTAGGCGTGCTCTTTTCAAATATAGCATCTTTGGAGCCACTAAGACAAAATTTATATTATCACGCATTCTGCTAAAGAGGTCATTCCCTCGATAAATCTCCTGAAAAAGAAAAAAAATAGCAGTAGCTTTAGTGTGAGTTTGTAATGACCAATCTTTAAGTATTACGATCTGTATTTTTCTACAGTGCCTGAGTTTGCCTGTCAGCGTTGTCGATTGGTGTTCGCAGGAGCAACATATCTTTACAAGCATCATAAATTTCGCTGTGTAGATGGGCCCCTTGTTGGAACGTACGGTGCAAGAACGACTGGACTAGTTGGTGCCTTGTTCCGCTTGCCTGTTGCCATAGCAAACGATAGTTGGTCCAGTCCTGTGTCAAATAATGAGTATAAGTCCCGCTCTGACGAGACACATCATTCAAGACGAAAAAGAAAACCAAGGAAGCTTCCTCGTCCATCTGAAACCGACGAGGCTTGGAACCCAGAACAACCGTTTGGTCCTCCACCAATCGCTGAACTGAACAATAGCGAGGCTGAATTGAACCAGAACAAAACAACGATGGTTATGTTGCCTCCAGAGGCTCAACCCCTCGACGCACCTTCAAATTACATCATGAATGGTAACGAAAATGGTAACGAAATAGAATTCGAAGAACCCGCCTATGACAACTATCTGAAGAGACTAAACCCTGAAGATATTATCTCCCATCATCTGGAGAAGCAACCACGGATCGATGAGGAAATATGTATAGACGTAGATGACTCGAAACAAACATACTGCTGTGGCAAGTGTGGAAAGTCATTTGCGCGACCATTATGGTGGGCAAAGCACGAGTCTGGCTGCTGCAAGAAAAATGAAAAACTTAAAGAAAATGACAAGACCGTTTCTCCTGTAAATCAGAATGACAAAAAAAAGCAAGTCAAACCCAGGAAGGAGCCTTACAAATGTGGCTACTGCGAGAAGAGATTTGCTTGTCCTTCCTGGATGAGAAGGCATGAGAAAGTCCACACCAAACACTTGAAGACAAAGAGCGCACCACTTCCAGCCCTTGGTAAACAAGTCAACAACGTAGAAGACCCTGAACATCCTTACCATTGCATAGAATGTGGTAAACGTTTTGCTGTTGCAGCGTGGCTCACACGCCACCGAGCAGCTAATCACCCAAATAGCAAAGTACAAGGCGTTAAATCTCAGTTAACTGCACGTGGGCATGTCTGTAGAGATTGCGGTAGAGGGTTCGCCGTAGCCGCATGGCTGACCCGTCACCGGATGTCCGCTCACAAGAAAGACTTTTCCAAGAAACACGTCTGTGGGGTATGCGGAAGATCTTTCGCTGTAGCATTCTGGTTGACAAGACATCAGAAAATTCACGAGAACCCTGTTCAAAAGAATAAAATTACTATGGTAACAACAGCTAAACCAGTCAGCGTTGATGTATCAACTGGGGCAAAGAAGAAAAAGACCTATCACCTTCCTTGGGTGTGTGGGCAATGTGGTCTCGCGTTTAGGTTTATCTCGTGGCTAAGAAGACACCAACAGAACAACAAACACACAAACGGGTATTATCAAGAACCAAAGGAAGAGGAATTAGAGAGGTTATTAGCATGCGATCGCGAGGGATGTGGAAAGACATTCAAGACCAAGCGTCAACTAGGTAGACACAAGCGAGGACATCTTAGCAAAGAGAATAAAACTAGTATGGCCGTGCTTCCTAACCAAGCCCAAACTACAACAGAACCTCCGTTTGTATGTCAACATTCAAACTGTGGGAAAACATATACGACTCAGCGGATGTTCACGAGACATAAAGTGAAGCATGCGCAGTCGGAGAAATCAAAGGTGGTCGGGTTGGATGCAATTGGTGAGTCATCAGAGTGTCATGTCTGTCAGAAGGTGTTCAGTACGAAGGATCTCATGACGAGGCACATCAAACGAATCCATGGAAAGATGTTTCTAGCCACAACAGTGGAAGTAAACAAAGCCAGTAAGCCAGATTTGGAAACGAAAAGTGTGGCTAAAACTGGCGCCAAATCTGCGCACGTTTGTAAGTTATGTAATAAGGTGTTTTCGTATCCATTGCTGTTGGAAAGACATTTGAAACGACATAAAAGGAACGAGAAGGTCCGTAAGAATCTCACCAAGGCTCTAAATCTACCCAAAGAATCTTCTCCACAGGGAACCCAAAAGACAAGTTATGTTTGTAAAGTTTGTAATACGTCATTCAAAGGGCTACACTTATGGAACAAGCACATGGAGAGACATCTTGGAGAAAACAGTTCTTCAAAAGAAAAAGCATCATCAAAGTTAACAAAACCTGACTCCAAGTATCCATTCGAGTGCGACCAGTGTGAGCGACGCTTCGCTACATCGTTCTGGCTGACAAGACATAAAAATGAACACAAGAAAGAGAAGGTACAGGCTGCAACAAAGGTATCCAAGCCTGTCGATCCTAAACATCCCTTCCAGTGTAAAGAGTGTGGAAGAGCTTTTGCTGTGGCTTTCTGGTTAACGAGACACATGAAGGAGCATGAGAAACCATCGTCAGTTAAGGAAGTTACCGACTGTAAACCGGTTCCAGTCTTAAAAGGCAATTCTAAAGTCTACGTATGTGAGATTTGCAATAGAGAGTTTATTTGGGCATCTTGGTTAGTCAAACATCGTAGAATTCATCGAAAAAAGCTGACGAAGGTAAAGAAAATGGAGCTTCCGACCAAGGAGAGGCCAAATAAAAAAGAAAAAGTTGCCAAGAAAACTACTCCAGTGAGCTACGATGGGGTCAAAGCCAGCAAATGCTTTGAAATGTTTGAGGAGAATGGAATCAAACAATACCGTTGTACGATATGTGGCAAGACAACTGTTTGGCATACAGGAATCGTATATCACATCCGGGTCCATCATACTCACGAGAAGCCATTTAAGTGCCGCGTTTGTTCAAAGAATTTCCATATGGCGGGAGATTTGACAAAGCACGCGCGGCGGCATTCCGGAGAAAAGCCATTTTACTGTCAGCATTGTAAAAAAAGGTTCTCTTCGTCACAGCAGGCAAGGAAACATGCAGCGATACACTCGTCTAATTTACCTTTTCAGTGCGAACACTGTGGTAAAAGGTACCGTGACCGTAGCTCTGTGTGGAGGCATACTGCAAAAAAGTCCTGCCGCAAGGCACCAAAGCGGACCAAAATTATTTCCAAGTCATATTCAAAAACGTTGGAACCTTCCTCTGTAAAGTCATCTATTGACAAGAGTAATGCTGCGTTAAGAAAGAAACGGGTTGAAGGCTCCAAGCCATCTACCCAACCTGGCCCACCCAAGAAAAAACTCGAGCAACCTGCTAAACCGGTTCAAAGTAGTGCCAACAAAAAGCCTTCCCAAAACAAAAAGGTTTCCTATGACTGCAAGAATTGTAACAAGACTTTTGGTAAGCTAGATGCGTTTAAGGCTCACATAGACATCTACATTAAAGCTGGTCATATAGTATGTGAATACTGCGGTAAGTGCTGGGCAAGAACAGCCGATCTTACCCGTCATCTGCGAGTCCACACAGGCGAGAGGCCCTATCTTTGCCCCGACTGTGGTCTTGGTTTTAAAGTTTCCGATGCCTTAAAGCGCCATATGTTGAAATTGCACCCAAAGTCAACCAAAGGTATGATAAGAATAAAAAGCGAGAAAGCGAGTCAAGTTGATTATAGCTTGCTTCATAAAAACTCGAAGTTGAAAAGGAAAAAAGAAATCTCGCTAAATGACTCATCGAGGAACGGTTCTGAGAAGTCTTCATCGGGAAAAGGTTTAGTCACTTCTTACGTCAGAAAGCGTGCCCGAGTAAAACAGGCTGATGATATCATGATGAACCATTCTGAGAAACATCTTGAGAAACCTTCGTTGGTTCAAATATCAGACGACTCAGCTGCTAGATTGCATCCTCAGGAGAAACAATCTGAGGAAGTCTTGATGAAGAGTTCTGTAAACAATATCCAAGAAGATTCTGAAAAGTCTTCAGTGGATCAAGGCTCAGGAACTTCTGTCAGCACAACTCATGATCAAGTAAAACAGCCTGAGAATATCTTGACGGACAATTCTGAGAACCATCTTGAAGTGGACACTGAAAAGCCCTCCTATGGAGAAAGCTTGGATGCGTCGGTTAGTGAAATAGTTGAACAGGAAGAAAAAGAAATGAACAACCCATCGAAGCAAAACCAATCAACTAAAGCCAACATAGATATATCCTCTAAAGTTGTCAAAAAAGAGAAACCTGAGAAGCCCGAGAAGCGACCCCCGGTAAGAAAGAAAAAACACTCTGGCAAAAGTAACAAAGGCCGAAAGTGCGAGTTCTGTGGCAAGGTGTTCTCAGCGGCTGGTAACCTGGCTCGTCATGTTCGTCTTCATACTGGTGAAAAGCCCTTTGAATGTAAAGAGTGCGGCACATTCTTTATGCGTACGGATATATTGTCTCAACATATATTCAAGCATCATTCATAGTGTAGATATCATGGGTTGGGAAACGCTACAGAATTATCACCTAACAGCAGCCATGTTGGATGGCACAACAACAACATCTCTTTACCTTAGGGAATTGAATTCTTAAGTGGAAAAGAAGTCAGTTTCTTAAGGACAAGAGATTTAGTTGTGAAATCCAATAGGTCGTGGTTAGATGGTATCTTTTCTTTTTGCGATTTCAAGCCTAACCCTAACCCTAAGGACGGCTTGAAATCAATCCAATATGGCTACCATCACTTGATAGTGCAAAATGCAAAGCCTCCATAACCTTAGGGGCCGTTTACATGATACCGAAACGAGTTCGTTCCGGAAAGAGATTGAAATGTTGTACCGTGTTTACATAAGAAAAGTTCACAGAACGGAACGCTGCAACGAGGAACGCCTGCTTTTATTTGGTGATCCACGATACGCATGCGTCACTCCTTTCAGTCTACCCAGACAGCAGTTTCATTCCGGAATAAGTGTTCGTACCACGTTCACATATACCGGTACGAAATATCGTTCCGGAATGAGCTTTTCGTTCCGGAATGACTCGTTCCGGAATCAAATCGTGTGAACAAATTCAAAGAAATGTATGACAACCGGGATGAACTCGTTCTGAAACGAAACTCATTCTGGTATCATGTAAACGGCTCCTTACGTTGATTAGGTAAAGAATGCTGTTGGGATGGTGTATAGCTTACTACAACTGATATAATACTCGGTGTTCATATCAGGGATCCTAAACTAGCATAAGCTCGACTAAAAGAAATGTATGCTGCTTGCGCTTGTACCTCAGTGAAAAACACGGTCGTAACCTTTTCACTCACTCTACATACGAAATCTTCCCTATCTGCCTTTTAATTCTTGAACAAACGTATCTTGTATCATGTGTGAGTGATCTCATTAACTGCAGGCTAAACGCGTGACAGAACTTACATGACATGCGTGACCGAGGTATATGTGTTACGTGACGGATCTAGGACACAAGCCGTGTGACAGTTTCAATGGACCCGTAAAAAATATAACAAGATAGAAAATACAATAGATTTAAGATAGGTAAACCAGGTCACAGTTTTGATGTTAATGTGGATAATCTAACGTGACAGAAAGATCTCGTGATAACTGTTTTACGTGACTGACAGAACAGGTGCACAGGAAATGAATGTAATGCACAACGAAACTCGCGTGATATACGTGACATCTGACAAGAAAGGAGAACCACGTGACCTATCTACAAGACAGGAGAACCACGTGACATCTGACAGGAGAAGCACTTGACGGCTTTAGCAAGGTAAACCACGTGATAAATGAAACTGCGATAGATACAACATAACAGCAGTGAAACCACGTGACCTATAATATATAACAAATCTTATGAACTATACATTTATCTAGTTGACTCAAGAACGCAGAACAAACGAGCTTGTTTCTTTTGGTTGACCAACAAATTATCCAAAATACACATCTATGTAAAGAAACATTTAAAATATCTGATTACAAATAATATATTTTTGTTACAATTATAGTTATTATGAGATTGGTAAAGTATGACACATTGCCATAAAATTCGATGTTTAGTAATGTAATAATTACAATGTCTCGCAGTTCGATACATGTGTACTGTGTCACGCAATTCGATACATATGTACTTTGTGTAACGCAATCTGATACGTGTGCTGTGTGTCACGCAATCCCATGTGTATCGTGTGTTTTAATTACACAATCTGCAACGCGAACTTGTGCGATGCTGTTACCGTTAGTTTTCGTTTCCAAACCTTTTGTTAAACGCTTTTGATTTACTAAAAAACAGTACTTTAAATTCGTATCATAGTTCGTTCAAGGCCTGCTTGCGATATTCTACCAATTCGTAAATCAGGAAATTGAGTCTGGAAGGGTCAGCTTCAAGACCAACAAAAGTCGTAAAAACATGTTGAAATCATTTGCCTTTTAAACCTATGATGGCTAAGTTCAAGTATCGTATGATCACGTAATTATTCTATGATCTAAACGTAGTGTTACATGATTTGGTGTTGATTTTTTGTGCAAAATTGTTGCGCGAAAAGTCACGATATCGTAGCATGGCGAAAACTTTTAACGGTCTTTACAGTAAAAACCTGTTCAAATTTTAAAGTAGTTTGATGGTGATATTTTTTATAGAACGTTTCATTCTGTCTGGGGAATTAAATGACAGTGGTCGTGTTGGTGTGCTTCGTGTAACATGAGAAACCAATAAGGAATGCTTTGTCAGAGGTACATCAAAATGGCCGCCATGTCGTCACAAAAACGCTCTATAGTGGGTAAAACAAAAATTATACTGTACTAGTTTCCATTTTGTCAAACTTTAATGATATAAGCAATAACCAAGGACTACAAATTCCGTCGAGCAAAATATCGTCCAGTTAACATGCAGTTGCTACAACGTTGCGCAAAAGGTTGTCTTGTGTAGCATGCATTATAAATGATCTTTTTAGGTGTCGTCTCAGACGTAATAACTTTAATCTCATTCCTAAGTCTATTTTAATAAATATTCTTCGTTTCTAGCCATGTTGGTGGAATTGTTGGTGGCCAATATGACCACCATTGCCTTTGTTTTTAGATTCTCTTGGAATAGGCTGTGTTCCAACTAACTTTGAGTTTTTAAGCTTGTTAATATGTTCACGTCATGGTACTGAGGCAAACGACATCGGTTATCCCTTCATGTAGGAACCGTGTTGTATTGTCGTTCTGTTCCCAGCAACTTGTGCGAACTGCATTTATTTTACATGAAGGGATGACCGCAATGCCCATAACAAAGTCTTCGGCTAGGGGCTTGGATTATGGTCTTGCCATAAATAAAATATGACTTAACTTCAATCAAGCAGATTCGAAAACTATGGATTATCCTTTCTACTGGGTACCCATTCTTCAGAAAGTGACGTCGGCCATTTTGAAAGGTGGTCAAACATGGATTGTCCTGACTTTGTTTGTTTTGAAAAGAAACAAAGTCGGGAATATATAGAACCAGGCAATATGAATTAGATACCGAATTTTTAATTTTTTTCCTACAAAAAAACTCCGCAACTTTTGAGATCAAATGATCAAGCCCTGGGTTCTTTTCATGATGGCTGACAACGCTGTTGGGGTTTCTGTGGGACACCGTGTCTTTGGTCGGGAGAACCTACATAGTACTCAGTTAATGTAATATTTAACAATTAGACCTCAAGGACGAATGGACTACGAGTCAATAGCCCATGAGGCCGTAGGTCGAATGGGCTATTTGAATCGTAGTCCATGAGGCCGAGAGGTCTAAGTGTTTTAGTATAAACCTACTAATCGGTCAAATAAATAAATACAAACAATTTTAAATGAGTTAAAATCATTTATTTTCCTCAAAAACTGGGACTTTTCGCTACTAGTATATAGGCTATCACAAAATAGTCCTAGTAGATTAGCCAATCGGAATGTAGGATTGGTGATAGACCGTTAGTAGGTTTATACTAAATGTATATAGACTCTAGTCTTCCATTGTCGTTCCATCTATTGTATTATGTGTTATTCAATGATCAACTGTGTGCTATGTAGGTTCTCCCGTCATTTGGTCAATTAAGTGTCGTTTTATGTATTATACTGTTAGATTAATGATTAAGTTAACTTAAACGTCAAATTTTATCTAAAACTACAAATTGTTTCAAATCTTTATTGAATTAAATACGGTTATGATTATGGTATTACTAAATTACCACTGCTTATTAAATAAAGCGAATTTTCCTATGAGTGGAAAACGGTACGGCGAACTGAATTCGTAGCCATAACGTTTTTTCACCGTAATCGTATATACACGTGATTGGCTAATACCACGAAAAAATGGGAAGTCATTTCAATGTGAAAGTATTTCGTACCGTGTACGTGCTGTATGTCAGTACCATTACGTTTACCACTCATTGAATAAAGCCTGCAAAAGACTTGAACAGCGATCATATGGAAACAACTTCAACAATCGCAGCGATCGTCGCGATCGCCGAGATAGAGTTTTTTCTATCTCAGCGATCGTGGCGATCATATGGAAACAACGCGGTTGCTCGATCGCTGGGATCGCCGAAACGTTTTTGGGCGATCCTGGCGATCATATGGAAACCAGGCTTTAGTCTGTAACTTGCAACGTAACAATGTTGCACGAATTTGTTGCTCGTATTACCGCACCATATATACATACATTATCATCATTTTATGGAAGATAAAGCACAGTGATTAATTTTTTTCGCCATGTTAGATGTTTACAATTAATATATTTCTGTTCTGGAGCTTGTGTGTGTGTGTCATCCAGCATGGCCTAGTTGGAAATCCTCGTTGTTTGTAAACATGTCTTTGTTGTAACTGCTGTCCTAACGTTAATTCCACTCAAAATTGACTGTAGATTTGCAATAGGTGACTTGCACCAAAAGGTCACGTGACACTACCCCTTTGAAAAAAGCGGCAGTGCCAAAATAAACTACAGGATAAAGAGAGCATATTCATTGAATTAGAATTAAAAGAAAGTACGACACTTGAGTTCTATAACTGACATGTTTCGGCAGCCACTGATCTTCAGAGTAATACAAGACTGGGTGGAAAAAAATATAGTGAGGAGTAAATTACATACGTACAATGAAATGATTAGTCATTGTATCTATGTAAATTATTCTTCACTATATATTTGTTTCCACTCCGGCTTGATTTACCTTGAAGATGGCAGTTCAATTGCTACTATTGCGTCCTTTTACCAAATTAGTAAAAAGGCGGTGCGCGTTTCAACAGTTAATGTTTGACACAGGAAAAATGGCAAAATCGATTATCTTATGACGATTTTTATGGAAAATAAACTGGTTCTGAGCAAATTAACTCGGCAAATCGCTAGCAGTTTTCCACTGTCTGAACTGGCTGCGCCGTTGTTTCACTTCAGTTTTGAACATTTTTTTGACGTCTTCTATCATCAATAAGAGTACAGACAACTGAAAACTGCTAACTGATGATTGGCTGAGACCTATGTGTAATAAGAGGACAGACAGACACGATGACGTAATTCTCTACCTTCTCTCTCCATTAATTTCAAGGCTCTTCTCGCTTCATTATTTCATAATTAATTGTAAAAAAAAAATTAATCAAAAATTCCACTGTCTGTCCTCTTATTTATCCTAGATGAAGTGTTAAAATAATCAAAACTTCGCATTGAAACCATTTGCGGCGCACGTGGTTCCACTTGAGTTTAGTGATCATTTTAACACTTCATCTAGGATTAATAAGAGAACAGACAATGAAATTAAAATCTATGATCAAATTGTTAAATTAATCATATGGAGTGCCCCTTTATTACTGAAGTTTATTGTGGTACTGCTACTTTGATTAAGGGAAGTAAGGTCTCGTAACCTCTTAGTATAGTTATTGTCTCTAGGAGAAAGTTGAAAGGGGGGTCACGACCCCTCAGACCCTTGGATCCCCCCTTGTGTTATCTCCAGAATACTCAAGGTAATATGATTAGCTTTGTTCCTTGCGTCTACCATGGATACAATGTAGCAAGTTTTTCTAAATAGTTTGCACAACTAATATCATGCGACACTCCACGAATTTGCCTTGGAATAAATTCCAACATGATTGAAAACGACTTATAAAATACTAGTATATGGAATGCAGGGCGGAATCAAAAAGGCATTTTCAATGGAATACGTCCAATCCAAAATCCGCAGTCCATATCGTTCCTATCCACCTTGACGAGGCAGGTAAAGAACATCGTAGTCCATTAAAGTAATTTTTTGGGCTGCTTGTCAATTGTCTTATTTTGAAGTCCAAAGTTTCCCCATTCAGTTTTTATTAATCAAGACAATATTCTTATCATTTTCAGGATATCTCACACTGAAGCTTCGTAAGACTGTACGTCTAAGGTCGATCCATTTGGTTTTTCGTTTTTCGGTTTCAGATGACCCTTCTTCCTGACCGTCACCCACTGTTTTGGCATTTTGGGAGGTAAGATCACTTCGGGAACACTCGGTTCCTCTTCGGGCTCTTCTCGTTCTTTCTTCGCAAAAATGTCGGCGCACACTCGTTGTAGTCTTAATCCGAACGCCTCGCAATATCCTTTAGGACCCTATTGATAAGATATATTACGAAATGTTTACTAAAAATGATTGACTTGAGCCTTATTTGATACGGAATCATAAGTTATTTCCCAGGTAAAGTATATTGTAAGTATTTTCCTGTTTGTTAGCCACCCCATCCTTCACTAGCTACACATATCGTAATATAGATCCCCGGCCTCTCGTATATATCATGAAGAAATTTGCGTATGAGTACGTGGGAAACGTACGGAGACCTTGACACTAAACTTGACTTGCGCTCCGAACCAATCAGAAAGCGAGAAAACAGACACCATCCAATTACAATGCTTGAATACAGAAGCCATTTAAAAGTCACGGTACCGTACGTTTCCCGCTCATACGAAAATTGCTCTATAGGTTTGTTGTACCTGTTTGGTAGCCACATCACGTATACATGCGTAGATCCACTCCATAATCATAAATATCCATCCCAAACCAATGCCAATACCCATGAATATGAACACACCAAACATGTCGTTCAAGCTCACTCTTTGTATAAATGCTGACGCTAGGACAAAACATTATCGTCAATAACATATTTCACGGTTAGAAGTAGTATAAAATGAGACGAAATTTCGGGCATACCTCTTTTATTTTCTATTTATTTATTTTATTTTTATTTTTATTTTTTTGACCGCCAAAGTTAAGTTTTATTTTTAAAAAAGCTAATAAATTCCACAAGTATCGTGTGTACAGGCATTACGCTTCCCTGCCCTCCTCTCCCCTCCCCTTTCAATTCCCTGGTTGTTCGTTTGATATGCGCAAGTTCGTTGGACAGTTTGTGCGTCCTTTGAACTGTCTTTCTTTCCGTTTGGTTGGTCGTTCGTTCCGGTTCGTTCGTTTGGTATTTCGTTCGTTCGGTATTTCGTTTGTTCGATATTTCGTTCGTTTCGTATTTATTATCGTTCGTTCGTTCGTTCG
>JANTNT010177065.1:0-13554 GCA_024752375.1 Entacmaea quadricolor
AGAGAAGCTAATGAGGAATGCTTTGTTTGAGGTACACCAACATGGCGGCCATGACGTCACATGAAAACGCTCTATATGTCCTCATCAAATTACCATATAACATTTTATTAACACATCTTGTTTGGGATTCATAATTTAATCTAAATCTTGCAACTAATATACACTATGTTAAATAAAAACATTTAACTAAATAAATTTTCAATAGAATTTAATTTCAAAAGCTAACCTTTTTTTTCCAGTAACAGTTTCTAATGCCTTTCCTTTCAGATAATTTTTGACCAGCATTTCAGCAGCTTTGTTAGACCCATGTCTTGCTTTAAATTTTCTTTCCCTTCTTGCTGCCTACAGAATTCAACAACAGACTATTTTAGCCTGAATTTTAACTGTGGTGTTAGTTTCTATTATTTTGGACATCTCTATCAAAGAGTCAAATAACAACAACAACAATAATAATAATAATAATAATAATAATAATAATAATAATAATAATAATAATAATAATAATAATAATAATAATAAAAGACAGTTGAAATTCATGCTGAAACAACAAACAAACAAGAGTGAGAGTCAAAAGTGTTTAGTACATGCAATGATTGCAGGTATTTATTTATGAGTATAGTAACTAAGCTTGCGAAAAAGAAATCTTTCTTTTAAGCTTATTTATACCCATAGATAAATCTACCAGTTATCATTGTGCTGCTGTTTTGTGATATTCAGGGTTGTATAAAAACTAAATACAGGGCTCTAATTCAATCCTCATTAATCTGGAATTCTCTCTTTAATGGCAGTTTTCTTTTCTTTTCTTTTTTTCTTTCTTTTTTTTTTGGTCCCAAAATCTCTTTCTGTTGTAACATTTTCTATATTTTTAACTTCAGTAAACTGGAACCTCTTAATCCCAGAAACCAGATTCCTTTTCAGCCCCTAACCACACATTGACAAAGAAATTAATCCTGTTTAACCAGACTTATGAGTTTTAAGCTTACCGTCAAAACCAAATTACTCATTTTCATTGCAATTATGCAGCCCTAAAATCCCAATAACACAATAAAGATTGACAGCAAAAGTGAGAAAGCTTTATCAGAGACTAATTACTTTTGTTCTCTAGCAAGAAATCTAAGACCAACAACCATAAAAACATTATAATAAAAATTCCCTTAAGGGAAAAACCTGGACACCCCTCTAAACTAGAAAATTTATTTGGTCTCAAGAGGAGTTTTACTTTACTCATAAATGACTTGGAAATATTTTTTTATTTACCAGTGTTTTCTTCTTTAGTATGGGTACCCCTCCATCAAAGACAAAGATTGGTTTAATCCGGTAAAACAGAAGCTTACACAACCTGTTGAATAGTACAACAAGATGGGCATTGGGGAAAGGATTGCCTGACTTGTCTCTCATTCCTTTTACAGCTTGATTCAATAAAATGCTTGCATCTTTAACATTTGAAGAAGTGCATGATAAGTTAAGAGAAAAAAGCTTTTTATCATAAGTTGTGGAAAAATATCGTTAAAACAAGCTATTGTCCCTTACATTACATCGATGTTAACACTATTTTAAGTTCATGGCTCATATTTCTTAGAATTTCAAAGTAGTTTTTTTTTTAGGTCCAAGTGAATAATATATATTAAAAAAAGAAAGAAAGAAAAAAAAAAACCGTTTTATATGCTTTTAAAGTTCTTAACTTCATTATGGGGGTCCCCCGAACCTATTGTCTTTCCTTCCAAACTTGCATATAATTTTACGATTTCTTCAAAGGATACCAACAGAAAGAACCTTTCCTTCCAAGGATTCTAGAGTTACTGGTCTTCCAACTGGTTCAAGTAGCTGCCAAAGTCCTTTGACTCCCATATTTTATCGATAAACACTGCAGCTGAAGCTCAAACTTTTAAATCCTCGATGTAAAATAATTTTAAAATCCTTTTGTTCTGTTAGAGCTTCAAGAATGCATACACATGTCTACGAATCCGCTATTTCTTCTTCTTTTTTTTCACATTGAAACATCTTTTCTTCAATATGCTTTAAGACATTAGAAATGTTTTGAAGAAAATCTAAAAAATTTCATTCCATTCAGCTTCGTCCGACATATTGTTTGACAAGTGTGCGCATGTCAGCGTTGGCGTTGATGGCGAAGCGAACGCTGACCGGATGTCGATGATCTAACACTGAGATGTGCGTGGGCGAGCGGGTAGAAGAACCTAGCATTTTGGTATTTCGTTACGTATAAACTAAGAAAAACTTTTAGTCTTCCTTAGCTTTCGTATTTCTCCTAGGTAAATTTTTTTGGATTTTGTAAAATTATTTTTTTGGAAATTACTGTCATTCAAGCTTGAGAACAGACCGTGCATTGCACGATGGGGTTTGTCAAAATCGGTTTCCAAAAACGTTTTCACTAATTGAGATTAAATTTATATTTCAATGGATAGTATAAATTTTAGTTTTGCTTTCTCAAAGGCTTGGCTATGATCGTCACTTGAAAACAATAACTGTACTTAAGCACTGAAAGCCAGAGGACTTTAGAATTGAAAGAAAATCCTTTTATAGTCAGTAAAGCAATTTCTTTTTGGATGTCAGTCCGTGCGCCTATCCTTTTTATTAAAAATTTGTACAGTTACTTAGTAGCTGAAACAGGAAACCCGTCTCGCTGTCGCAAGAAGGGATTCGATGATGTCGTTGAGATGGCTTAATTTGTTTGTAATTGATGACAGAAGCAGATGATTTGCATGATAGCTCTTTTTTAGTTGTAAAATAAAGGGAAAAACCCTGGAAATTGCATTGTAGATCAGTCATATTGCTCCGGTTGAGCTCTCAGTTAGATTGGCTGGTACTCCGATTATTCCGGTGGCCTCTAACCTTGACAATAGGGAAACCGAAGCATCTCGTTTTGTTTAGAATTTAGAAGAAAAAACATTTAATGAAAACAAACAAATTAAAGAAAATGCTTTTCACTCCAGATAAAACCCACAGTAAATACTTAAAACGGCTTTCCTTTCCAAAATGACTGACTGAGATTATCTTCCATCCATTCACGTATAGGAAGGGCAAACTACGTAACGATTCGTTGACTATCAGCTTCAACACTGCCAAATATAATAGAAGTGTTTTATCATGAACTGGAGAGTGGGCGTATTATTATTTTTTCGATGAAGGACTACATCATGACTTCCGTAGGTGATATACTTCGAATAAAAATACCTTAATATTGACATGTCAAAGTACAAAAAACCACGGGAATTTACGATGATATAAAATGAGCGAACGACGACTCAAGTTTACCATTTATAGCCCGACAGCCTCGACGTAAACAAAGACACGTGCCTTTGGAGAGCAATTATAAATAACAATCTTATCGAACTTTTGTATTCAGTAACTAAAGTTCGTATTGAAGAATTTGATAAAATTGTGAATTTGGAAGCGAAATACTAAACCATAAACTTTAAAATGGATCCAGAAGTACAATCAATGCTGGCAGAAAAGTCTGACGCTGAGAGATATTGTGCCGTCGCTTACGCATTCGCTTGTCTTTTGACTGGTCCTGTGCCATTTCAAGCTCCTGAATATAATATTTTTCCGGATTATGATGGTGGGTGTTTAAAACATTTACTATAGTAAAGTTTGATAATATATTTTAAGGTTTTAGAATATATATAGAACTTCGTGTTGATTGACTCAACTCTATTGACTGCCATAGAATATTTTCACCGGCTTTATTTTTGGTACTCAATTCTTCTCACTCTAACCCGACGGCCCCATCTTTTTATTCTTAGACGACAGCGATGATGATGAAGAAGAGAAACTTGAGGTTGAAGAGGCATCACCGACTGCAACGACCGAGGTACAAGATTCGGAATCAAAAGCAAAAGATAATGATGAGGAAAAGACTTCAGTTTGAACCTTGACTCAATGAAGATGAACAACAATCCCAAATCTGGATATTCAGAAGAATTAAACTTTGCTGGCGAAGAATATTAAACACTCAAGTAATATAAATTTACGTAGTTAGCGATAGAGCAGTTTAATGGTTGGAAACATTGAAAGAAATAATTGGTTAACCTAATTGAAGGTTGTCAACTATATGAAGAACCTGCAGGACTTTGATTATTTATACAAACAGTCGTAATTTTAATGAAAATAACGATGGTGTTTTTATGCGATAAAAAATAAAATTTTCCAAAGATACGCTATCACACGAAACGCCATTCACTTCCGATAAGCAAGACCAATGCAATCACCCGTTTCTTTCTGTAAAAAATTAGAAGGACAAGAATTCTTGGTTTGCACGTTACGTCATCGCCGCCATGTTGGAGGACGTTATCAAAAGATTTCTTATTACCTTCTTTTGTTTTGGTACCAACATGGCCTCCATATCTTTGTCTTGTAATTCCCGTGGGAATGATTGCAAACCATCAATTACAAGATTTTTTCTAGTTATTTATAATTAACAATTAGACCTCGAGGACGAATGGACCAGTACGAGTCAATAGCCCATGCATGAGGCCGTAGGCCTAATAGGCTATTTGAATCGTAGTCCACCAGGCCGAGAAGTCTAATTGTTTTTGCATAAACCTACTAATCGGTCAAATAAATGGATATAAACAATTTTAAATGAGTTAAAATCATTTAGTTTTCCCAAAAACTGGGACGTTTCGCTACTAGTAGGCTATCACAAAATAGACCTCTAGTAGAGTAGCCAATCAGAATGTGGTGATAGACCGTTAGTAGGTTTATACTTTTGATTATTTGTCATTCACGAAGAGAAAAGAATATTTTTGTACGATATTTATTGTAAAAGTACGCATTGATCTTTTTGAAATTGTCAAATTTGATTTTCATCTCTAAGTTCAGTAGGATTCCAATTCTACGATCATATAGAGAAATGTATTATCAAAATGATAATAAGAATTAAACTGTCTTTAAATTGTAAAAAAATAAAATAAAAAGACATTTGTATTCTACGATCCTATGGAAAAATGTATTATCAAAATGATAAGAATTAAACCGTCTTTAAATTGTCAAAAAATGCAATTTGGTATCCTTCCCGAATAATTCTGAAGCTCCTATGGAATGCAACAACTTTTTATCTATTTGATCCATTTTATGCTCTAGGATACATAGGGTTTAATCCACTGGATAAGACTTGACAGTTTTTTGAATTAGCGGGTCCTTTCATTAACAAATCTAAAACTGAAAGTCTTGGGGGTTGTCTTTTAAGGTTCACGACTGTGAAGTTGCTGACATCAGAGGTTTAGTTTATATTAGGGATGTTCCACATGTCGATTATTCTGAAGCGTTTGCGTAAAAGCATTTCAAACATGGCTACAAGAACTAGCAAATACTGCGTATAAGTTGAATCGTTTGTCTACGCCTTCATGCCTGGTTACAGCCAAAGAAAATTACTGTTAACGCTGAAATATTTCTGAAATGTTTTTCTACCAGCCAAATCAGAAACAAGTTTTCCAGTTCTGCAGTTCGTGAAAATGTAACATTCTAAACCACAAACTAACGAAAGAAAGAAATCTTAAATAAATTTTAAGCAAAACCTATAAAAATATGGACACACATAGAATTTTCTTACAGAAATTATCGTAAGATTCCAGACATACGTAGGTGTTCACAGATTTTTCGCTGTGACTGTAAATAATCCCGAAAATACTAGTCACTAGTTCAATAATTATATAGTATCAACCTTTAATAGTTGTAAGAAATTATCTGGATGATTAAATTCAACATTTATTTACAGTGGATGATAGTAAACCCAGAAATGTAATGTAAAAAAATATTCAATTGTCGATACACCCACTATTTGCCCTTTTCCACTATGACGTCACCTGAACTGAAACAGACACTCCACCGATCACCATGGCAACAGTAAAGAACCAAAATTAAAATATAGTTTAATTATAAGATTTTAAAAATTATATTAGAAAATTAATGTGCCGTGAGAGAGCAAAGTAACGACGTGTATATTCCAGTTGTTGCTTTTGAAGTTATTTGGTTGTGTAACATGACAGTACTGTTGGGCAATTCAACTTATGTTACACGTTTATAATATCCATTTTTTTGGTAATTAGAGATTTTCCAGTTGTTAGAGTAAATTTGTTTGTCTTTCACCGTCAATGTGTTTGTACATGATCACGGGACAGTAGACATATTGGATGGTAGCCGATAACAACATATCTAATTACATTCAACAGGGCTGCCTTCCTGTGATCAAGACAAATCTCTAAAGTCGTTTTCGTGCGGGTTGTGTTCGTACTTTTTTCAAATGTAACTACGCTTCATCACCACAAATGCGAGGTTTTACTCAGTGAGAAATGACGCGATGCATCTGCTTGATTGTTCGGCTGTATTGTAACCACTGCCATCACTACGGTAACGCTAGCTAATATTACTATGGTCTGTATCTCTATGGTCACTATATGACATCTACTATCATTAACCACTATACTATCACTATGGTAACCACTACTATCACTATGGTAACCACTACTATCACACTACTATCGATGGTAACCACTACCATGACTAAAGAAAGAGAAGGCAAGTAAGCCATTCATGTGGGATGGGCTCAAAAGACGTATAAGGCATTTAGCGTAATAGGCAAATGGCTAAGGCCGAAACAGCTGTCCATGGTTTCTGGTCAAACTGGCTTTCTCTATCTAATTACTAGAAGTTGTCAAAGGCCTCAGTGCAGTCTTCTTCTGTCATGATACGTTTAGGGCTCGTAATTTACCTATTACGCTATACTACCATGACTATACTAACGCTAATATTACTATTTGTCGGTATCCAGTTATGTTGATATGATAACTATATCTACTATCATTAACCACTACTATCACTATGGTAACCACTTCTATCACTGTGGTAACCACTTCCACCACTATGGTAACCACTACCACCACTATGGTAACCATTACTGTACTAGCCACTACTCTTACTATCTTACTATGTATATCTGGTGTCCACTACCATTACTGTACTAACCACTACTCTTACTATCTTACTATGTATATCTGATGTCCACTACCATTACTGTACTAACCACTACTCTTACTATCTTACTATGTATCTGGTGTCCACTACCATTACTGTACTAACCACTACTCTTACTATCTTACTACGTATCTGGTGTCCACTACCATTACTGTACTAACCACTACTCTTACTATCTTATATCTGGTGTCCACTACCATTACTACGGTAAATATTAACCTATAGTTGTCTATGAACATTTAGGGAATTGTCTCCCGGTTCAACAGCCTACACTACATACATTGGAGACGTAACATACCTACACTAATAACGAGCTTATGACTGTACGTAAGCTGTAACTTGCAGCCCGTAAAGTCCTCCTACCTATTGTAAATTAGATCTGAAAAGCCTCTTGGGAGAACAAATGGTTACTTTCACTTTCAACTTATACACCTTCAGTTCCTATACAATAGTGTAGTACGCAAAGCATGCATCGTAAGTAATGTCTTTATCAGTTTGTTTTCAAAACGCTTTTTATCTGCAATGCGCGATGAGCAACGTTGATTTAAAGCACTTCGTTTCCAGATTCTCACGGTTGAGTGGTGCCATAACTTTTCCCGTCATTTGCGTCACTACTAGCAATACCAGTAGATTCCTCGTCATTCTTACGTTCTGTTGGTTTGTTAGCGTTTTCCTCAATATCATTTTCTGGCGAAATGGAAGACGCGTCACTAAGTTCCTCGTCCTTGAGGCTGTCGATGAACGACGCCTTGTTCATTTGGTGATGAAGATTTGAAGCAATAAGACTGAGCGTGACGGACAGCACAGCAAGGCCGAGATATGTCAAGAATATATTGATAAACACGAACTGTGGAAGACAAAAACAATTAGACTAGCCTGTATATATAGCGACGCAAGGACTATCCCTCCTAGTCCTCAATCTCTTGCGCCCCAACTCAAGCTAATTTTAGACACTCGGTCTCTAGTGCTGAATCATCCTCTAGAACCCAGGGGTAAAATTCTGTCAAGATAAAACAAGGTCCAACAGACTTCGTGCACAGGGGTATTTAATCTGGAAGCGTGAAACGAGCGACAGAATTTTATTCCTGGATTCCCGATGATGTTGCTGAATATGATCCGAGTAAACTGAATCACACTAAGCCATGCAAGCTGAATGGGTCTTTGGAAATAGAAGATAGCAATAAAATTGTGCACTAGATTGAAGTAATACTGTTTCCTAAACCCAGTGTTTTTCATTTAAGTCATTTAAATAGGCCATTTACATGATGGCGTCGTCTACCAGAATGCCTTGCTCACTTTCTTTTGCTTCATAATTAGTACCAATAGACCTTTCCCGAATTCGATTGAGTGACCACGAAACAATGGTTTCAAGATGAGGTGGAGGTGAATAAATACAGTGAATGTATGAAAACATCCTCTTCCGCCTCGTCTTGGAACCATTGTTTCGTGGTCACTCAGTGGAATTCGGGAGGCAAATGTTGCGTGACCGACACAAAGGACGTACGTCTGCGCAGGAGGCTAAATGTAGAAAAATGATGTCATCATGTAAAAGGGTTTCGCGCAGCCTACTCGTGGAACCGCTTAAAGAGGGACCACAAAAGATACGAAAGAAGCATTTTAAGCCCTATATGACAGGTAAGGCGGTGAGGGGAGTGGGGGGAGGGACTATAGCCCAAATAATTCTGGTCATTTTGAATTTCTTATTATTAATTAGTGTTCTCTGTATTTTGGTACCCCAATGCATTTAGCCATCCCCCTCCCAATCCAATTTTCCCTGTTTAATTTGATCCCCCCTGATTCCTTATCTGTTAGAGGAAATGCAAAGTAAGAGGGCTTACACGCAGAAGATACGAACACTCCAAACACTTACCCTGGCTTCTGTTGGCACTACGTCTCCAAATCCAATGGTAAGATACGTAACGTATTGGAAGTAAAATGCAGTGCCAAAGTCCCAGCCTTCCATCCAGCAGTGAAGCGCAGCAGTGACGGCAGTAAAAACAAAAAGTATAAGTAAACCAAGCCATAAAGGTGCGTCTAGTTCTCCTTCCTCGCCGTCTGGATTACTAGATGAATTAAAAAAAGAAAAAGAAAAAAGAGAAGAACGAGATATTTTCCAGTTTGATTCAATTTTTGTCTCATTGCAAACCCTTTTGGATTCGGCTCTTTTTGGCAAATATAGCAGTAATCTCTCCCTCCCTTGGGGCTAATGTTTTATAAAATTTCATATAAGGTAAGGTAATGCGCATGCTCGACCGTTTGACAGCAGCCGTTTGAAAAGCCAATCAGAAACATCGATTTTATGCACAAGGTTCCCGCCTACTTCACATTTTTCCAAACTTCGATACATACTTTCAATAGAAAAAAATTAAGAGATTAAAAAAAAAATTAAATAAGCATGATTTTGCTTGAAAGAATCTTTAAAACGATAAAATTTATATTTGCTGCAGTAAAGTTGAATGAACCAAAGAGAAAAAAAAATTTAATGTAAAACAACTGCGAAATATTGTGCTTACTATAATTGCAAATGCTGGTCTCACCGAGGCCTTGTCAAAACAAGCCAATGTTTTCCCATCTTTAGCCATCAAATTCAAATTGAAAATTCACAGTGCAAATTATATTCCTTATATCAGCATTTTTTGTGAGGTGACTTAATTTTATAGTGACTGATTTAGTCATCGCATTTGTGCTTTTGGAGTTTTAGTTTGGATTCAATATCCGTACGTCCCAAGTCTTGATAGATCAACAGGGCATTGACAAGTCAGTATCTTTCAACCAACTTTAGCTTAGATTTATAAAGATGGAAGAAAGGTGAATTGAATATTAGGAAGTGCATAAACGCTCAGGCTTTTACGAATAGCCAAAGTGGATGTAAACGTCACTTCTTCGTTGTCATCGTTTCATCTCTAAAGAGAGTAGATGAACAGTGAAGTTATCATCGCTTATTCGCCCTAATAATGGTGTGAAAACTTTCCATGTTCCATGGACACGGCTAGATAGCCAAATTATCTTTTGTCTAACCTGCCAAAGCCTTTTAGGAGTCTTTTATTCGACTTCTGATCTGAGGTCAACGTACTTCTATAATCATTAGACATGTCGACCTACCTTTGCATTGCTTTTTGTTTACCTATACAAAACCTTACATTTTGTACTGTTACAAAACGTGGACAATTAAACAAAAAAAGATCGATATAAATAAAAAAGTTGATAACTTTAATTTATGGCTATGTACATTTAAACATCAGATATCAATAGTGAATCTCCTCCTCCCTCCACTCTTCCCTTTTTCTGCTCCGTAACTAATTTTCGGATTAAAATAGTGTGATTCAGTGTGAAGGATGGATTTTCTTGACTTACCTGCTTTCAAATTCGTACTTTGGATAAACTTTTCGAAACCATTTCAATATTAGCGCGCATGCGTGGTTTATGGAATCGCCCACAAGTTTACCAACTACAGCCATGAGTGCTAATGTTAGCGGGATCCCCAGGAGCGCGTACACTATACATATCATTCTACCAGCAACCGTGACAGGTGCTAGGGAACCATAGCCTGAAGAGGAACAAAGTTTCATATATTAGGCCTGTTTCAAACGTCGCATCTCACTGATTTGCAAAATGCCATCTGATTCGTTCTTCAAAACAATGGTTTTAATAGGTTCTTTCCTCTACATTTATTTTTGTTGCATTGTGTTTATTGTTTGTCCCGTCCAATAGGATGACGCCTTCCGAACTGTAGTTCGACCTCTGAGTTCACATGTGCCGAATGAACAATAGATTATAATTAAGGCGGCCTTTTTTGATCTAATTACATTCGGCACATGTGAGATACGACGTTTGAAACAGGTTTTAGTCAGTAAATAATAACTGCAAAATGTAGAAATTCTCATATTCAATCAACCTGTCGATCCCCAGGGCCCTTGTTCTTCTTGGTCTGAACCGAGAAACGAGACTCTGTCATAACCCATTCCAATTCTGATTTCTGGAGTCTCGGTTTAAGGCGGCTGCTTTGATCTTTTTTACCATAACTTTGTCTATTGGTGGAAATTTACTTCCAGTATAAAGTGTATAAGCAGTTTCAATTTGAATAAGCCAATTAAATTTTGTAAAATTAAGGATGCCAGAGGCTATCGTTTCTCCGTGCAGACCAAGCGGAACGCAGGTCCTGGGTACGAGATTGATGCTTAACAAAGAATATAATCGTTAATCATTCTCGAGCCTTTGAGCCTGCAATCCTTTTAATCTAACAACAACAACAACCTTTTTATTTATACTACACGGTAGACTGTTTAAAGCTAGAAGCTTGTGGGGTCGTGTACTCTTCATACACATTCCTTACTACATTTGAATATTCTCTACACTAGCTCAACTGTCATACTCACAAGCCAAGAAACGAAGGACTCTATGATTTAATCCCTAATCCGGACCATCTCTTATTCGTTCCGTCGGTTTTTAATAGTCCGCAGGACTGTAGTAAGGGTTTGTAAAGTGGGGGGGGGGGGAGGGGGGGGCTTTTTTCAAGGACCAAAATATTCTTGCACCTGGATGTCATTTCAGTAATTTCGACATTATAAAAAAGGCTTGGAGAGCTTGAACCCCTCCCCCCGCCCCTCCCCTTTCCACAGGCCTTGACCGGCTTTCATGGATTTGTTTGGCTACTAAGACAAGGTAGGACTCAGTAAAATACAGTAAACGTGTCTGAAAACATCAAGCTTAGTTCCTGTTACTTTCGTGTTCACTCAAGAGAATTTTAGCAGAGGTCGATTGTTTCAGTTACTGTAATTACAAAAACACAAGCATGCAGATGGATTCGCCGAGCTTCGTTTCTTGTCCCAAGAGAATGTCCGTACTCACCTATTGTAGTTGTAACCGTTAGGCAAAAAAAGATAGAGTTGAGTACACTCCACTCTGGTTTGGACGCTGCTATTCGATTGTCGTTTATTTGTTGGAGGACATTCTCAAAACGATGAATGTCGGACGAGGTTAAGTTGTTGACTATCGCATTTCCAGAATTGTAATCAGGAAGTGTTAAGTTCCCTAAACTCGAATCCTGAAAAATATGAAAAGAAAGGTGTTGAAACTGGTTATCGCCGTTTGCATTGCTGCGCGGCCACCCTAGACAAAAATCGACGTGCAGTATGCAATAGACTGCCATCAATCAAACACGTTGGCGTCTTTTACACGCTTGTTATCAGTAAAATCGCTTTCGACACTTTCCTCCATGGTACCTGACTGAGAAAATTTGATCGAAAGGCCACACTCACCGATCCACAAGCGTGTAAAAGACGTCAACGTGTTTGATTGACGGCAGTCTATTGCATATTACACGTCGCGAGTTTTGTCTGGGGTGGCCGCGTAACAATGCAAACGGCAATAAAGAAATGCCCATACAGATCGGCAGGCGCTCACATTGTATATATTTCTTACGAACTGGTTACCTAAATCTGTGTAGCGAAGCATGAATGTCGTGATATCGATGTTACGATGCATGAATGAATGCATTAATCGATATATGAAAATATTGAAGGACGGACGGACGGACGGACGGACGGACGGACAGACGGACGGATGGATGGAATGGAATGGCATGGAATGGGATGGCATGGGGGAGGGGATGGATCTCGCCTTATACCCCACAAAGAACTAAGAGGAGGAAGGGGATGTGATAAGTGAATGAATTTAAATGTGATCAAACGGACGGATGGATGGATGGATGGATTTATTTAAATACGGATACTCCGGCAACATTAAGTACAAAAATACTCAATTTTGCTCTACCTAGAGGCCGTTATAGAATTATACAAAGTATATTATATTTACATTTATAATATAGATTCGATAGTACGTGCGCTCTGATTTGCTAAAAACCTATGTTTTACTACTGAGGGTATATAACAGAAAACCTATGTTTTATCGTTTTAATTTGCTTGTTTTGGCCATAAAATCGCAAAGAAATTCGCCTTTGAAGTTGAAATGTCGCGAAAAATGTTTGTTATCTGATTAAGATTGTATTGCTCGACAACAAATATAAAAACAATCGTAAATTTTAAAAAGTAATCGTTTTTTAAGCATTTGTATCTCGAAATGCTTGCCTTTGCCGTTGTTTGCCTTCTTCGCGCGCCTAAAATCTATATTATAACAGGCCCGTAGCAGGGTCAAAAATTCTGGGGGGCCTTACAGTAGAGGACTCTCAATCACGTTGCAAAAAACGTATTTTATTTGCAGGGTATCTACATTGTCTAGTCAGTGGTACTTATTGTTATACGTGACAGCATTAGGGAAAAGGAATTCTTCTGGCAAAACTCCTTGGCAAACTAGACTCAGAAAATCCCCTTTTTGAAAACAATGTCAGAAAAAAATTGTCCCTTGTGTTTGTTAAAATTGGTCTACACCTTGATATTAGGCACATTAGGATGTCTGCGTTCCCGTTAAATCTGTAGCCCTATGGACATCTTTCGGGGTATACCAAATATATTATGTCCTTTCTATTGTCCTTCCCCCCCCCCCCCCCCCCCCCCCCCCCCCACCCCCCCCCGGAGGTACGAGCTCTAGCTGTTTTTTTTTGTT
>JANTNT010177176.1:0-18730 GCA_024752375.1 Entacmaea quadricolor
ACAACTCTACTCACATATGACTATAGAGAACCCCTTGAAGCAAGGGAGAGAACCAACAAACAACTCTACTCACATATCACTATAGAGAACCCTTTGAAGCAAGGGAGAGAACCAACAAACAACTCTACTCACATATGACGCTGAGTTGGAATTGAACCCAGGTCACATTGGTGAGAGGCAAGTGCTCTCACCACTACACCACCCATGCTTCCCAATTTGGTTAGACCTTCAAGTCTTCTCAGATAAAGACTTTAACCTGTATCATGGAGGACATTAAAGAACCTGATGAATTGTTCATATAAGAGTAGGGGAGCTTGTCTCCTGGTTCAACACGGCTCGAAATAGGAAAAAAATTGTTGCCTGCCACATTTTTTTGTTTTTTTTTTTGCAGGTCAAGCAAATTTTGCCTACCATTTTATTATCTGATTTAGCAGGTCATCGTTTTCGCCTGGCAAATTTTAACTTTGGACTGACATTTGGTGATAGGCAGGCAGCTATTTCGAGCCCTGCAACAGCCTATTCCAATTGGAGGCATAACATATTAATCTACCAATTATCTTCTCATGATTGTAAGCTACTTGGCTGCCAAATAGCACCTTACTACACAGCCTGTAAAGTCCTCCAATGATGATACTGAATTGTGAAGTGCTTTTGTACGACATTTACGCACTCGTTGGTTTTGAATCAGAAATCTCACTCGTTCACTACGCTCACTCCTTCGATATCTGATTCATCACCAACTCGTGTGTAAATCCCATACGTCAGCACTCTCCATGAAGAAATCTATACATATATAAACACCCACTTTTTTTAGAGTGCATGCCATATATCCGTGAAATAAAAATTAACAAGTATTATCTAATTGCACTATCATGTACAAACTATTTGATGTCACTGAAGCAGAACAGTGCAAATAACAATAGCAAGGTATCTAGTGGTCTTTGTCTGTCTTTGTGTAGTTTATGCCTGAGTGAATTCTTAGTTATTGGATAACTAAAATTAATAGTTGATAACTAAATACTATTACGTGCTAAATAGTTAGTACTTGTTTCATGGATAAAGTAGGCTTGTACAAAATGTTTGACTAATAGTGGAGGGCTATAGTCCCCCCAGCCTCACAGTTTGCATGGCTCCTGGTAACGACAGGAATGGTAATTTCTGTGCCACCCTGATCCAAGGGGAGGGGTAGGAAATCTATATTGAGAAATAAATTGATATAGTTTTAATAAGGTTAATACCTTGGGTCCATTGTTATGGGGCACTTTCCCACTGGCATGCTGTTTAAAATGCTTCCTAAGAGAGCTTGGATCTGTGTATCTCTTTGGGCAGCCAGGTACTTGACAAGCATATGGTTTCTGATAAAAATAATTATTTATAGATTATTAATTTGCAAAGATGCCATTTAATTCTTATAGACCGTTCTCAAATTCACTTCATTGACCATGAAGCAACAGTTCCCGTTTGGCATTTAGTGTTTTCCTTTATTAAGTGTATTTATCAAGCTCTGCCTTGCTTGGAACCATTGTTTTGGGGTCACTCTAGCAAATTTGGAAGAGATCTGTTGTACATGTATAAAGGCCAATTTACATGGCACAACTTTTACCTACAAATTTCACTTGCAATCTGCTGTTGTCATGACTTATGATTGTTTTAAGGTTTTAAAACATGTTTTAAAATGCTACAACTTCTTTTTTGTCAAATACAACAGTGGGAAGGAGGTTTTAGAGTGTTGTAAGCATGGTGTCATCAGATTGCATGCAACAGTTGTAGGGAAAAGTTGTACCATATAAATTGGCCTTAACAAGGTATATTTTATTCAATTTTCTTGATTGATGTCTATAATTAAACATGCAAAATAACTAACTAAAAACATCTAAAATAACTAATTAACAAACCATTCTTTAACTAGACACCATATTGGCATTCACTGGGCTGCCTTGACAGATTGTCTAGGTCTTGCTATAGTCCAAATTGTAAAATCGTGGAATTATACGCAGAGTACATAACAAGCTTCATTTCTTTGCTGGTAAAAGATCACTTTGATGATTATATTGTTTAACATTTGATTGTGAGGCTTACTATGTACCTTGCATATTTTGTGATTTGGTGTGGCCAAGATGGGGAAAAATAAAATCGAACATTTCGAAAAGTAATAGGCCCTTTGCAGGTTACAATCACGTGATTGTACTGGTTCCCAAAAATTTTTTTCTTTAATTGTTTAAAATAAATTTACACAAAATTCCTATTGCTGGTACCAAAAACTAATTTAGTAGAAGCAGGGAATTGTAGTTCATCATATCACTCACTTTAAATTCTTTGTCTCTTTGGTAAGAGTGTCGGTCAACCCTAAATTGTCCTTTAAACTTGTCATTTATGTAGTTCTTTGTTATTTAAGCCATTCCTTTCAATAAATTGTTTCTTATAAACAATTTTAAATATTATCTCAATGTGTTTAGGTATATGATTACAAGACTGGATAGGAAAATTATATATACGATTAGACTGGATAGAAAAAATATAGGAATGATTTGCTGTTTAAAAATTATTTAAAATGCAAGCTAGATATTGTTTCACATCACATCCACATAACCAGGATGTAAAGTAAATCACCTTTTTCTGTATAAATCAGCCTACTGAATAAGGATTAAGTAAATTTTTCTGTTAGATAAACTGGATAGTTTCAAAGCCTGGATTTTTCTATTTAGATCAGTTGTTTGTGCATAAAATATGGCTATGAGGTCTTTCAGTTGTCAACACTACAAATCGTGCACTTGCATAATTTAACCATAAAAGAATTTTGGTTTAGAATTACTGTAACCTTGGAACAGCTGTCAATTAAAACAAAGCATGTGCAGAGGGCGTATTTTGTGTCATGTGATATTTAAGTCACACAAGGGAGGTGGGGGTCATGGAAAACTTTGACATTCACGACAGTCAACAATTGTCATAAGCTTAAAGGCCTGACATTGATTGACAGCTGCCATCTTGTTAATTTCTGATTAATATCATCTTGGAAACCCTGTGGTGACAACATTATAGACTATTGCACAATTTTCAGATTTTGTTGCACAAGAGGAAAAAAACAAACAGGAAAGGTAATTGACTGGGCTCATCTATGGCAGCCCAGTAATTACTGTACTGTGATTTCTAAAGGGTTTCCACTATGAACCAATCAGAAAGTGGAAAAAAACCAGACACCATTCAATCACAGTGTTTGAATATGGAAGCCATGTATTGTATGACTGCTGTAATCAGGGCCAACTAGACAAATAACCAATCAAGATTTAGAGTGAAAATAATGCATTCCAACTTTAGACAATTCTAGCCAATTGGTAGCAAGTAAAACAGCCAAGATCTGAATAATGTCTGACAAACAATTTTGATGTTATCAAGAGACCATAGGAAAGAAATGTGGTTTATTTTCTTGATGATCAATGATTGGCTGAGTTCAAGATTCTACTGATTGTAATCTCTCATGATTGGCTCAAGTCTTCACTCTAAATCTTGATTGGTTCTCATTGTCTAAGTGATTCCAGTTACAGTAGTCGCCCTGAAAGAGTTACAGTACCCTATGTTTTCTGCTTATGAAAATAATAATAATGAAAACTTTATTCATAAATTTTATAGTCAACAATGCAATTGTAAATCTCCCTTTGCAGGTGATTTACAACTGGCTACCAAAATGACATTAACTCACAATAATAATACAAATAATACAAATATTAATAATAAACATATATTATAAACAACAATGTATAATCCTTAGAGTAAATGTATATGTATAGTTTTAAAATATCATCACTTTGTTTCTCTTACAAAAAATGAAATATGTTGATCTAATGGCAATGTTAATCATTTTTCTAATCATATACATTTGATGTTTTTTGTCAGTTTCTAAACTTTGTTCTAAACATATTCAAAAACGATTAGCATTCTGTAGAAAATACTCCAAGTGCACTTATAGAGAGGTTTACAAATGAAACAGACTTAAACTGACTATGTAAGTTTTCCATAGTGTTTTTGTACTTATTAAGTTTTTTTTATTTTGTTTTTTAAGTTTTATAATAATAATAATAATAATAATAATACTTGAAAGTTTGTTTTTTAAGCTCTACTAAGACATTTTAATGAATTAGCTGCTACAATTAGTTTTTTTATTATTATTCTTTCACTTTATTATTATTCTTTTCACTATTAGTCTTTAAGTTATGCAATAGTGTCCTACTGTGCTTTAGCTATCATTTAGCATACATAAGTCTACAGTGCTATAATAATAATAATAATGGGTACTTATATAGCACAATTCCACCTGATGTCTCAATGCACTTGACAATTATATATCGTCAGTGGAGTAAGGCAGCTTACAATCATGAGAAATGTTCTAAAGGAATCTACCAGTAATGACATTAGTGTAGTTTGAATTAGACCAAACTATCAAATTATATAACAAATCAAACAAATGTTTTTGTTATCCAAAAATTTGCTTTTCAGATACTTTATTTAAGGGTTAGAGACTGATTTCACTGCTTTACCAGCCAATACATGAACACACTGGCTGTAGAATGAATGAGAAATCAAATGCAGCTTAAGGCAAAAGCCAAGTGCTGTATGAAAAATTTCAAGTTCATTCTACAGACAGGGTGTGCATTTATTGGCCAGTATAGCACAAACAAGTATGATAAAGATATATGTAAACTGGTCTAGATACGTGAGCTATATTAACTGAAATCTAATACAACTGAAACCTAACACTACCTGTGAGTAAACGCCCCTTAACAATCAAGAGTTTCCACAAGGCAATTAATTGGTTTAAGTCTGAAAGAACTCAAACCAAACCAATCCTTTTAATATTCAAAATGAGTGAAAAAAATGACATACATGCACATGTGTATTTTTTATAAATAAAGTAAAAAAAAAATTTTTTTTAAAGCACTTTAATGTCTAAATTTAACAAAGTGAATTACATTTTCAAAGTAATGAGAATAAAATAGTTGGGGAGGGGTATGGTAGCTCACTACAGCATGAAAATTGTTGTGAAGCCGGTTACAGTAAATGATGAGCCAATCAGCTTCCAGCATTTTGAACTGCACCAGAAGTTTTAATATTTATATGACATATTTTACAAGCAATACATTTTAATATTTAACCTATATTTTTGTCATGGTAATATATCATAATATTAAAGGATAAATTTGCTTGACTATCTTTGAAAGATTAAATCATCTGACATTAGTATTAGATTTTAGTAAGTAAACTTTATTTTAAATTTGATATCAATAATATAACATTAAGTTCTAGAAAAGATGTACCGGTATATCTTATTCTGAGATTGATCTGTTATTTCAAGTTTTGTCATTCTTGTTGTAAATTTTGTGTCTACTTGAGGTGAGATTGTTTTCTTAAAATGATTTTATAGCTATTAGAGTCGGTGACAATGAATTCTGTTCAAAGTACATTGACAGATTTTGATCAAAAGTGTCAGGAATATTGATAAGAATGCTTAAATTTCATTAAAAATTGTCATAGAAGTTTTGCTATCTGGATATATGGACAGGTGCTGGTAACTTAATTGAATCCAATCAAAGACCAATCAAAAATATTAGATCTGATGGAAAAATCTTTACAGAAATGCCAACATATTGTATGCTGATGTTGATGATGTTGACATTATAAAATATACATTTTGTAACCAGATATTTTAAGTGTTCTTGGTTTTAGATCAAAAACATTACAAATTTCATGATTAATCTTTTTGTTAAATGTATTAGTATAAATGTTTTTTTTTATTTTTTACACTTATTCTGTACCTACTTCACTTGAAAGTTCTCTATTTGTTTTTTGTATAAAAAGAGCCCTAAATAGAAGGAAGCGTTTGATCTTTAAGGTCATGTCCCTTTAATGTCTCTCAGTATTTGTGAAATTTTGACAGTTATATGAGACTGGGCATGCATGCTTGCATTTTTAATAAAAGAATTGACATACGTACAACAGATGTACTTAAAAATTGAACAAAAAAAGATAAATTTGAATGCAAATTGAGAAAGTCAAGTATCCTGGTCATGGCTTTTTTCATATATTAATGGTAATATATCTACATCTTTTCTATTATGGACTGGAAAAGCAAACCAAACATAACGATTTAAGAGTTGGATTACTCAGTTTAACATTCAACATGTTAGTCAAGAAATTTTCTATCAAAATATAGAAATTAATTTACATTTAGAATATCAATATCAGTACACTCTAACCAGGAAAAGAATTGTTTTCTTGGTAACAAAAGAATTCTAATTATTTGATAGCTGAAGGATTAGTACATAAAATGTACATAAATATTCTAGAATTATATAGCTTTTCTTTTTAAAATTTATAAATGAGAAACAAGTGAGCCATAATTTAACAGAAATGCCTCCAAATCCAGTGAAATTTGACTTAGAAAAGACATACAGAAACATTTATTCTAGTAATGTTGTCAGCTTAAAAAATACTATTTAAAAGGAATTCTAAGTAGCTGACATTGAGAATAAAAAGGATTACTATAAATTCTTTAAAATCTTTATGGATTAATACTGTCATGGATTATTCCACTTATGGAGAAAAAAAAGATAATATATTATGATAATAGTAGACTGATTTTATTTTATTTTGCTGTCCAGTCAGCAAATGCCTAATTATAAAAATAAAATACATCTTATAGACACGCACAACATTTCAATCCCAGGTGGATCTGTCTAACCAAACTTATTTGAAAAACTTTACTTACACATAACAAATTATAATAATGGAAACTAGTGAGATGAAAGTGAATTTGTAACACCATTGAGAAAGAGTATAGTTAACTTTACAAAAAATGAATAATGAATAAGAATGATTAATAATATTAATATATTATAGCAATGTCAAAAATAATGAAAACAAGGTGCAATGAATAAATAAAATAGGTTAACTATAAAAGATATATTCAGTAAATAATAATAAGAAAAAGTAGCAAAAAAATTTTGAGTGTAAATAGTGTAATAATAAATATAATAATAAATAAGGATAATATCTTATATAAGTAAATCTAATCTTAAATATAAAACATTTTAAATGTATTGAGTTCAAAATATTTAACTTACTGTGTCCAGATGTGTACGCTGGTGTTTTGCTCGGTCTGATGAGTTTGAGAATGCTTTTGGACATGCTGGGAATTGGCAAATATAGGGTTTCTCTCCAGTGTGAGATCGCATGTGTATTTTAAGATTCTCTAATCTTGAGAAAGCTTTATTACATCCAGGGTGCTATCAGATAAAAAAGAAAAAATATACAAAGACTTTTAATTTATGTGGAAAATATTTGTATTAATTGGGGCTAGTACCATGAATTTACTGTCAAAATTTAGCATTAGGTGCTAACCTCCCTTTGTGGTGATTGTTTATTGCTGTATTCCTGAATAAATACTGTTCATACAATAAGTAATAAGTATCACTTTATTAGTTGGATAAGTATGTGAAGTTTGAAATATAACGCAAATTTTATCAAAAATGTCAAAAGATCGTTGGAAGAAATTGTTTTTTTTTTCTCAAGGATTTTGAAATGTGTATTTTTAGAAAAACGATAAAATATTTAAAACTTAAAGCCTTTGAACATAAAAAAGGAGCATTTAGGTTATTTAAGAAAAAAAATTTCTTTTGGCATTATTTAAAGAGAAAAATATCTTCACAAACGTGTTTTCTTTTCTTTCTTTCTTTCTTTTCTCTTTTTTTTTTTTTTTTTTTTCCTGTCAAACTCGGTGTTTTCAATAATCAAGTTTTTGTATTTATGTTTGCAGGTTCTTTTTACTCAAGAACAACTCAAATTACTCTTTATTTATGCATCATTGTAAATGAACTTCAAAGGAAAGTAATTTGCTTAAAAGCATGAGGTAAGTAAACAGTTTACCCAGCATAAAAATGAAGCAATTTTGCACTTGTCTTTTATTAGCCCGCATATTTTATAATTACCGATCAGTTGTCTATAGTGTGTGATGAAAAAAAGTATAAATTGTTCTCTTTTGAAAAAAGACATTGACATTAACTGTACGCAGCTCACAGCTGGACAACAACTTAATAAGCATTTTAAACCTCATATCGTCTCTTTGCTGTTTGGTAAATTATTTAAAAACTTAAGCCCGCATAATTTACTGCCGTTGAAATGACAAGATGGAAATTTTTAAAGAAAATTTTCATATTTAAAATCTATTTTTCGTGCAAAAAAGAAAATTGAAGTTTCGAGATCTTTAGACGAAATGAAAAGAATTATTTACCTCTTAATCGCATTTTTTAAGCCTTCTAGTACTGAGAAAAAGATAAAACTCCTTTGAAGCCTAAGTACATCTCTCGAAACTATCTTCTGACACTTTGAAATTATAACTCAAATTCTTGCATAAGTTGATAAACGTTACTTTAAAAACGTTATAAATATAATTCTCGTAAAACAAAAATAGATGTTTTTATTTTTTATGCTTTTATTCTAAACTATCGTGTCTCGGTTGGAGTTCTTTTGTGCTTTTTCGATGGCTTTTTATTTTCTCTTAAGATAATTCTTTTGTGTTCAGTAATATTTCATGTAGATTATTTTTAATCATATCGTTTGCAAAAAAACGCCTTTCTTGTTTCCTGCTTTTTTTCTTTTCATTGTTTATTCCGTGATGTTCAGTCGTGACTTTTTTTTTGCTTCAAATCGATTCCAATTTATGCGGTAATTAATGACCTAAGTGGGCGAACAAGCGCCGAATACAAAACAACCCCATGCCATACAGTCATACGTTCGTGCTCCAAAAGCATATCTTTAACTCAAGTAACCAATTTTTTCGCCCGCTTTCTTTGAGATCCAAAGCCCCATACTTGTTTTAAAATAAAACAAGTTTACTACGATAGTAATTCTACTTAAAATTAATAAAAATCCATCTCCAAACTCGTGGCCTTTCTTGAACTCGAGCCTCCTTGAGTTCCTCTCCGTCACAGGTGCTTGTGTCAAATCGTTCGACACGCTGCTAACTGAAGTACAAATATGTACATTAAATGTTGAAAGTTCGCGTCTAGAGAGCTTTTCGCTAGTAAATTAAAACGAAACCAAACTCTAGTTGCCTTTGTTCGCGTGTTTACCTATGTTTTTGATTTAATTAATATTTGTCAATGTCAAAAAGGGACAATTCGAAGTGACTGTGTAAACCGAAGGCAAACAACTATAGACAGACCGCCTGGTTTCTGTGGTTAGAATGACCACTGATCGTCAAGAAAAACCTATGTTATTGTTTCAATAATTGTGTTGTCAGTGTTTTCACTTTGCTCTTAATCCGAAAATTATTCTTTAGTTTGTTCAAATTAATTGCCTTTTTGTAATTTTCTCTTCCGCGAATCGTAAAATTGAATTCCTCTCGCTGGGCATGTGAACGTCGATACAACCTTGGCATTGGTCGGTAATTTGAATCACTGGGGTTTAAGAAAGCGAAATGAAGCATTTCTGTGTGTATAAAAAGGAAGTTTAGTGGGCGAAAAAACATGCAAACGTAAATCGGACAAAAAAATAAATAAAAATCTATAGCTGACGATGATAAAACTAGACAATTATTTTCGTGAAAAATTTTCAAATTTTCAAACGGAATGCGGCGATTTGAGGATAGATAAAACGGTTATAACTTTTAGTAAGATTTGAAGAGATATCCGCGCATGGTTTTTTTAGCTAATAGCTAATGCGGCAAAGAAAAAAGGACCAGAAAAGAAAAAAAATGAACAAAGACTTCTTCCGGTAAAATTTTCATTTTCACCACTAAACTTTGTCACACAGTTGCTTTAAACCACAAAAGGTTAAAACTATTTCCCTTCGTGTCAAGTTCTAGAATTAAAAAATATAAAAGTTCTGTTCTTTTCCTAATTTTATATTGGTCGGATAATATGGGCCAGGTTATATCAACAGACAAGTTCCAAATCCCATAACTTTTGGCTTGGGGCGATCTGAGCCTTGGCCCTTAATAATGCCCGCTGGCCTCCCGCTGACTTTGCAAACGAAAATGTCAATATCGTATGATTTTCTCACTTTATTGCGGCTAAATTCGACAGGAAAATAGTCCTTTTACTGTGTAAAAATTGTAGAACTTGTGCTGTTTAGGGTGGGGTGTAGGTTTGCGTGTTGACTGGGGGATATGAGTTCGTGATATAGCTAGAAAACCTTCCGTGATTCGCTTCTCTTTACGTTCTGTCGGGTCTACAATGATGTTTTCGCATTTGGTAGGGGCTGACCGCAAGCACGAAATATGCCTTTCAAATCGGCCCTCAAATAATTTTTTCAAAGCGAAAGACAAAGGGTTTATTGTGTCTTGGAGTGTTGGAGATGCCGTATCCCAGGGAGCTACGATTTTTCAACTAGACATGGCTCACGAAAACCCGGCCAATATCTTTCAATTCGAGAACTTTTCAACTGATCCAATTTGAAAAGAGATATATGTTGAAATCCAACCTTTTAGATATGTATAAAGCAAATATGTACCAAAACAAACTGTGCGCTGTGAGATCTTGTTTGAGAGGTCTACGCTGAGTTATTTGTGGATGTGTACGGATCACTTAGAAAAGCAAACTATTTGCTTGAAAATCGTGTAGTAAATTTCCACAATAAACGAATAAAACTGTTGAGTTCTTCGGGGGCAAATAAGAAGCTAATTTATTTGAATATGCCGTAGAATAATAAGCTTTTAGTAAAAGAAAGTGCCATCGATGTCTGCCGTAATAGAATTTGACAGAACTCAAGGTGAAGTTCAACAGCAATGCAAACAAGAAAGCAAAAAGAATGCGCCTTCTTTTCTACTTTAATTTCGATCCATACTTACCGTACACTTATTTGGCTTCTCTCCCGAGTGAACTCGCATATGTATAACGAGCTTGTAGCGAGCGTTAAAGGGCTTGGTTTGTCGTGAACACTGTTCCCAGTAACATATGTATAAGTCATCGGCCTTTCTTTGGTCGATGTGGACTTTTTCAATGTGTCGAACCAGGTCATCTTGTTCTGAGTAAATAGCATCGCATCCGATCCATTTACAAGAGCACAGTCCATCTTCGGGTTCCACACAACTTGACCTTCTCGAACTTGAGGTATTGCTTCGTTTCTCCTTCTTATTTTCACTAATATTTGACCATTTATCATCGCTGTCTCTTCTCTGTTCCCCGCTATCAGCTGGCGAAAGGATTTTCCCAAATCTTGAGAGTGTTTTCTTCAGGATCTCCTCGGATCTTGATTTGACTGGCGCGAAAAATCGTGCAGATTTGGTTCGGGGGTCAGTGTTGAACACAGTAACGTTAGGTATAACGCCAGATTTGTCCTTACTCAAAGCTTGGTAATGATCGAACGAGCTGGACTCTAAAAAAGCGTTGGTTTCATGTTCGTTGTATGGATAACACTCAGGTGAATGTACGAGCCGATCGATGCATTGTTCTTGGTATACAGACCTCCGTCTTTCTTGATGTCTAGCGATGTGTCTAGACTGAGACAAGTCAGTCAGAGTGGAGCCAAGGACAGGATATCCAGCAACGTTTCCACTCTTGCAAAGCGACTCACTCAAATAAGAACCTTGATAATGTCCTTTTCCGTACTCAAAAGTCTGATGGCTTGACTCGATTAGCGAATTCCGTAAGTTTGGCGAGTTTTGGAAAGTAAAAGCCCTGTCTTGTCGATCTATTCGTGGTACACCATTACGCGAGTGATTCGCAGACCGCGTGTCACCATCATCTAACTCGCTTGTATAGCTTGCTTTCTCGGCCAACTGTGCTAGCCCTGCGATAGGATCTGTCCTGACATTTGGTCGACATGTTTGTAGTGTTGTTTGCATGTAACAATTTGATTCACTGTGAGTAAAAGGGATCACACATTGATTGTCATTCACCGCGTTGATTTGTTGGCCACTTTGCGTGTTACAGCTCGAAAAATTAACACCATCTGGTGTAGAAATTCCAGCATTTCCATTGTGATCCATGAAGTTGAAATCAAAGACCGACTTGGTCAGGTTTCTTTGTCCAGAATAGATTTGTTGATTATGGTTCGCTGTTGTCTCAAAGTTGTTGTATTTGTAGTAGACAAGTCCTTCGTGCTCCTTCATCTGACCGCCTGGTTCCCGCGCCAGTGCCTCGGTCCGCGCAAGTGATGTAACGTGTTGTCCGACAGAGTACATGTTGAATGCTCACTATTGGATAGATTGTTAGTTGCCGGCGGATAGAACCAACCAATTACATCCTTCTGTCTTTTTTTCTCTAAAGAAAAAATCCGGAAGAGTTAGAAGTTTTTGTGTTCTCTTGCTTAAAGTCTGAAGAAACTTTTCCACCAACTTTTACGTGAGGTAGAGCTGCTAAAGAAGAACCGCCTAAAAAGTAAAAAAAGCTATTTTAACGAGAAACAGCGGAAATAATATACTAAATAATGTGCTTTTTAATTTCGATTTTTAATTTTAGATTTACTACTTTCTGGCTGTGCCACAACAATCAAATTCACTTCTTTGGGGGTAGATTTTATCATTTTATTTCCAAGTTAGCAATTAAAGTTTTTCTATATTGCAATTCTAACCATAGATACATAAAAGATAAACAAACTGCTTTCCTTTTTTTCCCCTTTGAACCTTGTACCATCCGAGTGGGCCCCAGAAGCGCAGGCAGCCCTTTATCGACAGGTCGGCTGTTTTGTTACCTTGACAGTTAATTAGGTTTCATTTACGTGCGCAAAGACAGCCAATCAGAGGCGCAGTTCTAGTTTGGGAGGGTTATGATTCGAATAGCAGAAGGCATCTTTGGATTAATGAGTTCCCTTGTCAGTCACTACAAAACGACAGGCCGTATAAGTTGAAAATAACCCAAGAACTACTACTCATAATCGGCATCTCTAAATCCGATACGTTTCAATTTAACTACAATATACGATATAAACTGGCGACTACAGTGCACTTTATTGGATTTTCATTTGACATTTTAATGACAGGTTCAAACAAAGGTTTCTGTGATGTCATATCCGGTTGTGTTTATTTGAGTGTGTCGATCGTATGTTAGCCCAAGGGTTCATTAACTAAGGACAGCTAGCTCAACGCTTGACTAACTTCTCAATGACTTACTCCCTCGTGTCTTTCGTTCAGAGCGCAAAAACCCATCGCTTGTGTGTTTAATGACTGCCTCATAAACGTTTGTCACTTCCAATGATTCTCAAATAAACACAAGTTATATATTCCCCCGGCCAAATGATCACCACTATAAAACCAAGGAGCCGTTACCCTTGGAATCATTAATCGTATATTGATTCCTTATTCACTAAATCCTAGTAGTTAATAGATTAACAAACTGCTGTTCAAGATCAGATTTTAGTAAACGTCTCCGCTGTCAATTTTCTAGTTTTCCTTTGTTCGGCTACCACTCGGCGAATATCCGGACGTGAGTCCTTATCTTCTTTCCCCTGCATTCATACCGAATTCCATGTCATCGTAACCTCGTTTACTCAAGCATTGGATTTTTCCGTATGCAAACAAAGCCATCGAGATGGCTATTGGTGAATCACGTACCAGCATTTAAAGAAAGGCCTCTGCTTTTTTACTCTAATAATTTCAAGCTTTGTCTTTGTTTCTCTGGTATGAAGCAACATCTCCCTTGGAGCTTGCCTTTCTGTTTTGAGGGGTAGCTTGTTGGCTATTCAATGCTTGATTGTTCAGTACATTACCCTATTACTTGATTACCCCCAGTCTGCCAACAATCCTAAATCAAACCAAATTACCTCGAGACTTCCCAACCAAATTCCTCTCGCTTACCTGATTTACTATTAGGGTACAACCTTGAAGTTACCAACGCTGTTTTCGAGTCTTTTTGTCTTCAAACTTGGCGAATTCAGTCCCGTGGAGTTTGCTCCAAAACACAGACTGCGTGTCGCTTGCTGTCGGCGCCGAGTGTTTTCTAAATGAGAGCGAGGCGCGGCTTTAAGTGACAGTTGAGAACGATATCTGACGCATTCCTGAGAACCAAGGAATGTGATCTGTTCTATTCACACAATTTTCTCGAATCAAATTAAATCACCCAGTAAGCCTTGAAAAGGTATATTTAACCTGGGAACACTGCACACAAGGTGTAAAATTCCAAAATCCTGACATTCTTCTATTCAAAGAGAATAGATTTCAAAGAATATGTTATTGGGTTGTGTAATTATCTTTTAACACGTGACCGATAAACCATTTCAGTGTCTAAAGCTGCTGTTCTAATCGATTTAAGATTTTCGACTCATCGACCTTTTGCGATGCTTACCATATGATACCCAGACCTTTCAGCAACTTTTAGATTGTCGTTGTTTGTCTTCATGTCAGAAAGAATGACTCTAGATCAAAATAATAATCAGTTCCGGATAAATATGTTACTAAATCAACTGAAATCTGAAGGAATTCCACTGTAAGAGTGCTGAATAGTTAAGATAATGGAGTACGGTGTCTGCTAAGGATCATTTCAACCACAAAACCGTGATTTTTTTCCCGTTTCCTGGATTTGTTGTTATCAAACGTAAACGTCTAAAAAAATTTCCCAAAAATGTAGTTTCGTATTTGTATTAACGAATAATTCATTGAATTTTACGGACGAACAGTCATGTCTCGAATCAATATCCATCGCGGTACATATCGGCCAATGAGAGTGTTTGCACCAAGTGTACAAGCTTTCTCGAGTCAAATCGTGATATTGAACCATGATAGTTTTAATGGAAAGGAAATGATTCAGAAAACTTTGCTTTATAATCTAACTAATGATCAATTGAGCGGTTTTCTCGACAGCGCTCTTGAGGCGAGGGAAGCGGTAGTTAACACGATTGAAGAAACGTCTATCCTACTTCGCTGTTTATTCGACTTTCTTATTAAATTCCTCCAGCGTCAAGATATATTAATACAATATTCGTGAGGACACAGTTTGTGGCCAGCGACCTTGACTTTGAAATCTAGAACTTTGAGTCTCGACCGGCGACATTTTAGTTTACAGAGGAAAACATGTTTCCGTCTTTCTGGTCTGCAAACGCCTAAAGATCACGATTAATTCAATCTCTCAACTTAAAGGGCATTTTACACCTCGAATTGACAGTAAGAACAGCTAGCAAGTAAATCCAGCGTTCTCTGTCGCCTTGCAGTTTTCCCTTAGGCTTTTCTATATTGCCTTGTGTCCATTCTTTCAACTTTGTATGTGGTATCTTCCAACCCTGAGGCAAATGTCTAGTTTCTCAGGTGCGCGCTACTCATCAAGAATCCACGCGATTTTTAAACTCTGAGAAATCCACAGGTAGACCAAGCTGTCGTTATGTTATGGTATCCCATTATAAGAGAATGTATGTAGATCTTTATAAAGGCGAATAAAAATACTAAAACGTTAAATAAAGTACAAATTGTTTCTGACTATTGGAAAGTTGTTCCTCTATCGCCCTGTGTGATTAGATTTGAGTTTAAGCCTTTTTTTTTTTTTCGCTCCCCTTAATAATCACGATCGGAAGGAAATTAAGAGAATTGTGAGGACTTGAAGACTCGTAGCGGCCTGCTTTTGGAACGTGAGGTTTCCTACCTTCTCTCTGTTATTTTTAAGGGGAGCGAAAAAATTTAAAAAATATGAAGAAATGGCTTAAACTCAAATCTAACCACACAGGGCGATAGAGGAACAAATTTCCAATAGTCAGGTACATTTTCGTAACTTTACTTAACGTTTTAATTATTTTTATTCGACTTTATAAAGATCTCCATACATTATATTAAAATATGATACTATTACATAACGATAGCTTGGGCTACCTGTGAGAAATCTTGCTCATTCATTGGGGAAATATGATAGCTTTTGACTTACGAGACAAAATGCCAATTTAAACGCTCTGAAGATCGAACTGTTTTAATAATTTTAGCCTATTCTAGTGTTTGAACGGCTTTTCTTTGCTAATTCTATGCTTTTTCAAATGCCCATAAATGTTTGAATATATATACTTTTCTTTTGAACAATGAACATAAAGTACGGCTCAACGAGGCTAAGTTAATTAACGAAGATCTGTTTAAGCGTACGTCAGTGACTAACATTGCCGAGTAAAAGACATGACAGCCACGACCTCGTGAACCCAAATGACAGAAAAAAAAACATATTGAATTTCAGATAAAAATAGTCTAATCTAATGTGATCCGTGCTAAGTTCATTGGTCTGGAAGACCATTTTCTGATTGCTCGGAAGTGAAAATGGCAAATGTAGTTAAAGAAAATCAAAACAAATAGATTCAATAATAAAATGTTTTTAAAAAAGGTCATTTGATTCTTCATAGCCTACACTAGCTAATCGTCAACTTCACAAAAACTTGACTCCTACCCCCAAGTTGTCCCTATGTAGACCAAATCAGTCTCCTCTATAAGATTATAGCCACTACAGTTACGGAGTAGACAGTAAAGATGAATGGGCTTGGGTGGGACCTTTAGGATTATCAATTGACAAAGATTCCTGGCTTAGATCTCATGGGTTGTTTAATGGCTTTTAATTAATCTTCAAGAGTTTAGAAGAAAAATTGTCATGAAACATTTAGTAAACGTACTTTTTTGTTCAGGAAAAATGTGTACAGAAAGTACAATGAATTTTAATTGGAGTTAAAGTACCGACATTATCAAAAACAAGACTTTTTAGCTTTATTCCGTTAAAGATAAAAAGATTTTTCACTTCGTTTCTTAGCAGAGATTAGTAGTAAAATCTCTTTACTAAACCAATTTAAGACTCTTGGCAACTTTAGATGAGGAAAAAGTAACGTCCTTGGGGACCCTAGCTTGAACAGTTCATTTCAATAGACTCGTAGAAGTTTGCGTTCATAAAACTAATAAATAAAAGTGGTACCTGGACGAACTTTGCTCAAAGTTGAATCGAATGCCATGAAAAATTTGAGAATATGAATTGAGGAACAGTAATTGTATCCTGCATGGAACATGTTTTTTATTTCTCAGTATTAAGTTGTTTTCTGTCATGTAGTTGATGAGAACATGCATATGGTTAATCCCCTTTTCACGCGTTTCGCGAAAAAAAGTCTTTTTTAATCGAACTTTTTTTTAGTAAAATATCTAGAGTAGTTCTAAATAAAATAACCCAACAGTACTGGGTTTTTTTTACTATGGATAACATAAAGTTTAAGTGGTGAGGTAGTTCGAGAAATATTTCCTTGAGTCATGATGTGGATTGTTATTGAGTGACACAGACGGGTCGGAGGATAAAACCGACTGACATGGAAGTTGATTAGTCTGAGAATTGCATTTTCTGTTGTAATTCGCCTACTTATCGATATCTTGTCTGGCGTAGATAACACTGAGACACCGTTTCCATTGTATTAAGGTTTGGCTGTATCCGTTTAGCGTCAACTTCAATGATTTGAAAACTCCTTTAATTTTAGCTTCAAGGCGATGACTGCATTTTTGTAGCCTTACTAATACTGATGCGAGTCGCTTTGGGAAAGTTAGTTTAATGTGACGAGAGGCATGAATATATTTTAAGGACGGCCTTTAAATTTCTAAAAGATATAAAAAAATGGGGGTTCTTATATAGCGCATTTCACAATGTCTCAATGCGCTTCACAGTTCAGTGTCATCAGTGGAGGACTTTACGGGCTGCATTAGAAGGCGCCATTGGCAGCCGCGCAGCTTACAATCATGAGAAGATAATTAGTATGTTATGCCTCCAATTGGAACAGACTGTTGAACCGGGAGACAATCCCCTTGTCTTCATCGAACAATGGGAATGGCTTTTACTGGGGGCTGCAAAATTTGGCAAGTTCAGAAAGGGGGGGCTCTGAAAATCTCATATTCTAATATTGAAAACGCCATGCCCCCCGGCTCCTCATATCAAATAAACCTTTCCTTTGTTGGGCGTTCTCTACGCTCTTGCCTTCGAAATCCATCCGTGCCTCCTAGAGTCAAACACTTTAAATTTTAACGCCCACTCTTCGATATTAACTTCCCGGGGGTATAATACTGGGAAAACTTTAAGCGCTTTCTTTAATGAGTAGTTTTCAGTTTTCAGTTTTTTCGTTTGGACATCAGATTCATTTGACTCGGATCGTTTGCCCGGGGGGGGGGGACTCGTATCGGTAAAGAACCGGAATGCTCGTCGAAACTTTTAGGGGTCAAAATCATCAATCTAGTAAATGCTGGAATCATTTTTCTAACAGTTCTAACCACTCTGCTAACGATATGCAACTAATCTCTCTTGAAAAAAAATAATTCTAATAGAGATTGAATTCGTAAGGCTAGAGAAGCATTTCTAATAGATAGGCCAATAGATACTTTGGAACCTCGGGGGCTTATAATATACGTGATGAATTACAATCTTTTATCTATTACATCTATTTTTTTTTACCATTAGTCATTTCCGTTTCATATTATCATTTCTTCTTTTATTACGGCTGGTTTAGCCAGCTGAAATATAGTCGAACACATAAATGTATACCTCTGCAGTATGTTAGTCTCTTCTTAGTTATTATTTAGCGATCTTAGTACCTTTTAGGGTGTCTCAAATTTTATTGGACTATCAGAGAACTGAGCTGGTACCTTTTAGGGTGTTTTTAAGTAGTAAATGTTTTTAGACAATACCTTCATAAACTTTTTAAGAAGGAGGTGCTCCAAGATTATGAACATTAATACTACAAAAAGTTTATTTATTTATTTATTTATTTATTTATTTATTTATTTATTTATTTATTTATTTATTTATTTATTTATTTATTT
>JANTNT010177287.1:0-18705 GCA_024752375.1 Entacmaea quadricolor
CATACAGCGATATTTCGGATTTTTACGTTTTTGGGGCGCAGGAATAAAGTAAAAATCAGAATAACAAAACAATTATTGCTGTCTTGGTAGTAATTTATAATTTTATCAGTTTGTTAAACTAGAAAAATACTTATAACAGACCGGCTTGGCATAAAATAATAATAATAATTTTTAATACATTCAATACCAATTTATACATAAGATACATTATTACAGATATCTATTTCTAATTAAGTAAAGCAATAAAATTTTCAACTTCAGATACAACTAATTTCATCACAGAATCATCATCATCATAAATATACTGTATAATATACAGACACATCGTTAGCCTCGCAGTGATACTACAAAACAGCTAATTATTAAACACATCTTACCTGTTAGCTAGTACGTTTTATTATGTCTGGCTTTTCTTAAGTAAAATTGAAAGTTTTACTGGTTAATTTTTGCAGTGGATAAAATATCCCCCTATAAATTTTTTTTAATCGGGGAACTTAGAAACCCATTATGTTAGAACATTACATTTCTTTCGGTAGTACAACGTTGGCTGTGCAGGGGGCAAAAGAAACAACTCCCATTAAATATAGCGTGGATTGACATAATTTTATTTGTACAAGAGTTATTTTTAGACATTATAATTACTTCTACCATGTTTCGATCGGCTACTCAGAATAAATGTTTCTGAAAAAAAGGTTTTTAAAGTTGTCTTATTTTGACACATTAAATATAACACCTTTAAGAAACTCGTTTCTTCCAAGTCTGATAGTATAGGTTAATCTTTCAATAAGCTGACATTTAAGGTTAGTGATGTTAGTCCTCGCGTGTCATGATTGATTTAAATTGGCCACCGACGCAGATTGTTGAGGTAGTTATGGAGACCAGTCAAGCTATTATAATTATTATATTCTTGCATTTTATTTCCATCTACACTGAGTGAAGCTTTTATTAACTGGTGCACAGTGCGAAAAGCTTCGATTGAGGATTCGTTTTACTTCAGCTGCGATACATTCTCTTCGACCTTAAAGTAGAAGAAGAATTAACAACTTCAATCATCAAAATATTAATCAGGTAAAAACCGATAATACATTCGTTAGTTTAACGATTAGTGAAGGGGAAGCTCCTAACATAAAGCTGGTGGGAACAAATAAATAACTATTATACAACAAGGACAAGTCGAAATAATTGAGAAATGCATGGAACTTCCGTTAACTATAAATATTCTCATGAAGCGAAGTTCGGGTAACTTGTTAAATAGAACGGATGGCGGCTGCTTCACATTATAACAGTCTGCCCGCCAGCTCCTTGGTTATTATGATACAGGGCCCGGTTGTTCTCGCTATCTATTTTATCTATTTTATCCGCTAGATCGAAGGGATTTATCCGTTGGATAAGACTTTAACTGATCTAATATTTGAACAACCCGACAGTTATATATAGAAACGTTTGTTTGTAAGCCCTACCCTCTATGGGAAGCAGCTGATATACTGTCCTTTAGAACATGAGATTTTATAGGAGGAAAGGATAACAGACCAAAGTCATTATTGTAAAATACATAGCTTTTCTCTTACGATCAAAATATCGTTTTCAAATTTCGCAAACTTTAACTATACAAAATAAGATAAACAGTCATATTTTATATATTCTTGAGAAAAGGTGTTATGTTAAAAGACCCCTGTGGAGAAGTCAAACTAAGTCTCACTGATTCGGCAAAGCATTGCCTACGCCACCATAAAAGCATTTCTAATGAAAAGATACAATGCGATAAAAAATATGAAAGCGCCTGCTAATTTAAAATTTAAAGTTCATCAGTTTTAGCTGCACTAAACTTAATATAAGAGTCCATCTCAATTGTTGATCGATTTAGCTTATTAAACTTCAGTATCGGTCAGTGAAAACTATTTGTTAACTGATTTCAAAGATGTCGAACAAAGCCTCCATTTTGCAACCTAAAAATAGAACACCGCTATTAACGTGAGTGAGTGAGTGATAGAATTAAATTTTCTTCTGTTTGAATCTTTGAACTACAGTCAGGTCAATTCATTTTCAGTTGGAAAACGAATTTAAAGTGCTTTCAATCTGGTTGCTTTTGGTAACCCAGAAGGAAAGTAAATAGCTGATCTTGCGTATAGCACCATAAATTAAATGGCAAGTTGGAAAACACACTGCTTTAATACTTTCACGTGTTGAAAAGGGCTTTAAAAAAACTGTTAGCATAACGTAACATTAATTCCGAAAAGGCGACCATGAAGTTTATGTGAGTTAACGTGAATGTGGCAACTATAACATAAATTATTCGGTATTATCATATCGACTCATCCAGAATGAATGAACTGGCTCTAAGTGAAAACGGTTCAATGGGAAATCCTTGTATGTTTGTTGTTAATCGGATAAAACTTGATAGTATATTTACTGACACCAAACTGTGACAAAATACAAATCTTCCATATTCAAAACTTAAAACCGGAAGCTTGGACTGTTTTCAAACTAGTTAAACAGCCATCAGAATGGCGTGAGTTAGGGATTACCTGCCTTGTCAGTCTATAAATATCATCATCTAGTATTATATAGAATACTCAAATACAAAGATTCTCTCTTCTCTTCTCTTCTCTTCTCTTCTCTTCTCTTCTCTTCTCTTCTCTTCTCTTCTCTTCTCTTCCCTTCTCGTATACAGTGCAGCGGTGTGGAAAAATTCTTGTGTTTAATACTAACATAAAATCTCGTAAGACAACTAAATACAAGGGGTAACGTAACATCAAAAATATTTCAATGGTTCTAATGGTGTTACGAGCGTACCGCGATAGCCAATTTTGTGAATCACTCCTACAGCGTAGCGCAACGAGACTAGATCCAGTTGGAAAAGAACCATATGTTAAGACTTTTCAATTCAAAACTGTCTCTCCGGTTCCATAATGAAATTCACCTATCAATCCTGCCCGGCTGACTGACTTCACGGTATACTAAACCAATAAAACACTTACATTCCTAAAATAATGTTTCCAGTTTTCTGTAAGGCGACGGTATATAATACGACCTGAAAACCACAGATGAGCAATTATAGTATCATTTACAGTGATTCAAGATCAGTAGTCAACGGCTTCAAAGGAGGCAAAACTAACACAAATACTTCAAAAGTCAACAGGAAAAAGGGTCGCAGTTAAAGGATAACGAGACCGATCGAGAAAAGCGGATAAGTTATCTAAATTCAATAAGTAGTTAAAGGACTGCATTGGCGAATGACTAAATTATTTCTATCTGTTTAATACTTGTGCCTTTCCTTGTTACTTTTCTACCTACTAGGTAACTTATACTCTAATCTTGAATTAATTTTCTAACTTTACCTTTTTCCGTGCGTGGTATAATAGACAACGATTGTATTATAATATTGTACCGAATGTTTCATTGATCAACCAAGTATTTAAGTTCAGTATCTTATAATAATCTTAGGAATGAGTTGAGTGTGTCTCATGGTTGTTCATATACTAGATTCCAATATGTGACATATGTTGATTCACTTACGTCTGGAGTAGTTTGGTATTTGGCCCTTGTCATGACCTTGTACTTATTGTACCAGCATCTAAGTCAAGTCATCTTTACTTCACATTTTAGGATATTACATGTACCCTTGAATCTTAACATTTTTGCGGTATTGAGAAAGAAATATGAATTTTTTTGAAGAAACATTCCCATAAAGGGCTCAGGATATAGTTAAAAACTAATGTCGGATTAAAACCCTGAAACATTTAGCATATACATTAAAATCGCATTGTATTTGGCAATTAGGAGCCTACAAAGCATTTTTAATTGCTATAACAGTTATTCTTTAATAAAGTGCAAAGAAAGGTTGCTCCATACTTCCATTCTTTCCAAGCAGGGAAAGGTCAAATAATACACAGTTTGAGCTAATTTTCAGCACCTTCGGTTGCTTCAATCCGACGCTAGTTGAAGAATAAATATCCGGCCTATAGTATATACCCTTTCTCAAATAGTTCTTTTGATCTAATACTAGTAGACCGAATGCAAAAAAACATGCAGGATACATTCAGTAACTGTTATAAGCCTCATTTCTGTTCTGGTAACAAAACATCACTTGTATGATTCTATTGTTTTATCAGTGTTTGATTGTGAGGCTTATTATATACCTTGCATAATTGCCTTTTGCATTTGATCTTTAGCTGATGGCGCACCGGCCCTCAGGCAGTTGTCCACTGGCCTCTACCCTTAGGAAGATGAACATTTCTTTGATGCACCATGGAAATGAAATTTTAGAATCGAACACATATGTTTACTTGCCATGTTGTTTTTTTAACACTTTTTCTTGTTTGTACGATGTCAAATGTAATCAGAGCGTTTTAAATTCAGACAGACCCAGCAGCAACAAGTTATTTGTTGATTTGTTTGTTGAAAGAGAAGCAACTCACGCCCCCTGAAACAACGCGTCTGCATATCTCTGTAGGCACTACGGAAGAGCTCTGGCTGACAGTATGACTCCTACTCGCATTCCATCTTATGAATTTTTCATATGTTTACAAAAGGATTTAGGGTTAACATGTTAGACAAATGATTTCGTTCAAACAATAATTGAAATTCAACGATAGGCTTGTTTGTCAGCCGATAACAACGTATTTTTTACCAATGTGGAAATCACGTGATCGGTGTGACTCCTCCCTCCAGGATTATCAGTGATGATTGACATGTAGCGACCCGCGGGCTCCTTTTCCGGTTGTTCTTTTATTCGATATGATTTACATAAAGTAAGAACAAACTTGTGAGGAAAATACAGCTTAAAATATCCATCTAAATTAGTGATGTTTTGATTTTAGTCACAGGAGAAGGACTTAAACAAGATTACTGAGTCGTTTAGAAGAGAGAACAAGGGAGTATTATTGGTAGTTTGCTTCGAATTCCATGCAGAATTAATTTGTCTTTGGATTTAAACAAACGCTTGACAAATTATGCAACGCTTCAACGGCTCGACTACGAAAGAAGTTACTACAGAAATATGACCAGGAATATCATCAAATATCTTCCTTCTTTCTATTGAATATGACTTCAGTTTGGTATAAGAAAATCCATGGACGCGTAAACTATGGGTAGTTGGACAGGGAAGTCAGTTGTGCGAATACGGTCGTCTTGGACATGGACACACACAATTCCTGGTTGGTTACTATTCTTTTACTACTTTTTAAATCTTTTATCGTTTGTTGGAGCTATCACAACATTTCATGTGCTCGAGGAACAAAAACAAGGGACAATTGTAGGGAAAATAAACGTAAATAATGGATTCAAATGTTCGTTTGACGGGAATCCTACTCGTTTTACAATAGATTCACAGTCTGGAATAATAACAACAACCAAAATAATTGATCGAGAAAATCTACAAGTGAACCCTATAAGTTTAACGATACGCTTAACAGACCCTAACAGTCAAGTAAGTCAATCTATAAGTGTACAAGTACAAGTAGATGATATTAATGACAATGCACCAACATTTCCAACGCCGTATTTTACACTTCAAATACCCGAAACCACAGCAGTGGGGGTCGAATTCCCGATCAACACGGCAACAGACCAAGACCTTGGGAACAACGGTACTGTTGATTACTCGATTGTTTCAGGTAATAACGCTGGAAAATTCACTTTAGGGACAAGTTCTAGAGTCTGCAAACGATCCGAACTGTGTGTTATGACTAATAATAGTATTGATCGAGAAACTGTTGACTTTTATCAGCTAAATATTTCGGCAAAAGATCGAGGGAGTCCATCACGAGTTGGCCATTATTTTGTAAATATTACAATTCTAGACTTCAACGACAACCCACCAGTGTTTACTTCATCTGTATTTGATGGTTCGGTTGCCGAGAACACTTTACCTGGCCATAGTATATTAACTGTATCAGCTAGCGATAAAGACATAGGTTTAAATGGTGAGGTAAGGTTCTCAATAGAAAAGGATGCAACAAAATCTGATGAAATATTCGATATAGATGCAACATCAGGGATTATAAGAACTAAAGGGAGTCTGGATTATGAAACTGAGACATCTTATACATTTAAGGTTATTGCAAGTGACAGAGGACAACCCAAAGAGAGTGCAACTACCAGTATTAATATCAATATTATTGATCAAAATGATAATCCACCCTATATTTACTTTGTGAAGTATTTCCCGGCTGGAAGCTCAAAAGCAGTTGTGCGAGAGGACACTAAAGTTCCAAAAATGTTGGCTTTCATCAGAATAACTGATGATGATTCAGGTGCTAATGGGGAAATTCAACTAGATATTTCTGAAGGAAATGACCTTGGACATTTTGTAATTGAAAAAGATCAGAAAATCTCAGGAATATACTATCTTAAAGTTGGTCACAGTTTAGACCGTGAAAAGACATCTTTCTACAATCTGACTCTAAATGCTACAGATCAAGGATATCCTAGTAAGAGTGTTTTAGCATTTGCCTCTATTGAAGTCTTGGACATCAATGACAATTCTCCACAATTTTCTAGTAACTCTTATACTGCACATATAAGTGAAGCTGCCCCTAATGGTAGCTATGTGTTGAAACTGAATGCATCTGACCCAGACGCTGGAAGCAATGGCACTGTCTCTTACTCAATTACTAGTGGAAATGACCTTGGTTGGTTTCAAATTGACAGTAAATCAGGACTTGTCACAACATCTATGCCAATTGACAGGGAAAAGCTCTCATCAGTTACCTTAACATTGACTGCTCAAGATCATGGACCAACACCAAACAGTGCTACCACAACCTTGAAAATTAATATTCTAGACATCAATGATAATCCTCCAATATTTCAGAAAAGTGTTTACAGTAAGACAATCCCAGAGGATACATCACAAGATACAAGTATTGTAAAGATCATTGCTACTGATAAAGATGCCAGTGAAAATGCTAGGATTACCTATGCCATAGATTCTGATTCTCAAGAATTGAACAAACATTTTATTTTAGAGCCAAGTAGTGGAATTTTAAAAACAAATGGGGTTTTAGACCGTGAAACCAAGAGTTTCTACAGAATACCTGTGACTGCAAGTGATAATGGGAAAACAAAGTTAACATCAAAAGCTACTGTAGATGTAACAGTGTCTGACATTAATGATAATTATCCAATTTTTTATCCTGTTGTGTATTTTGTTAGTGTTGTTGAAAATGGGAACCCTGGACGTCTTGTACAAGTAACTGCAACAGATCAAGATTACAGTTCAAATGCAAAAGTCTATTACTCCATAAAAAGTGGAAATGACAATGGAAGTTTTACAATTGATAGTAACACAGGAGTAATCAGTAATGTAAAGTCTCTAGACCATGAAATTAATGGTTTCCATAGACTGTACATCAATGCAAGAGATGGTGGTGGTCAAGTTGCATTAAAATCTGCAGTAGTAGAAATAACTGTCCTCAATCAGGCTGACAACCCACCAAGATTTGAGCACACAATTTACAACTTTTCTGTGTATGAAAATGTTCCCAAGGGGACCCTAGTTGGACAGGTATTTGCAACATCTAAAGAAAAAAATATCACCATAAACTATGAAATAGTATCTGGTGACCCAACTCATTTGTTCATTGTTAATGCGTTAGGTGGTATCATTATGGTTGATGGAGCCATTGACAGAGAAGTTAAACCTATGTACTGGCTAGATATTGTTGCTAAGATGGGACAAGTACGGCCACTTTCTACTAAAACAAATGTAAATATAACTGTTTTGGACAAGAATGATAATGCTCCTAAATTTGCAAGGTCAAATGTGCAAGTTAATATCTTAGGAACATGGCCTGTTGGAAGATTGATATCCAATGAATCAGCAATAGATAAAGATGCAGGGACCAATGGAATGGTAAGATACCAATTGACCAAAACTGCTAATGGTTTGTTTAAGATAAATACTACATCTGGTGTAGTGACGCTAGCAAGGGTAGTGTCAAAAAGTGATAACTTGCAGTATACTGTACAAGTTGTGGCATCTGACTTGGGATCACCACCTTTACACAGTAATATGGCAATACATGCAAGTATATTGATCAACCATTCTCCAAGATTCAGAAGCAGTTCATATGTTACACATGTACTGGCATCAAGGCCACTGAGTTATCGTTTCTTTATTGTTAGTGCTGTTGATAATGATTCGGGTAAAAATGGACAGCTAACATACAAAATTGATCAACTTGGAAATCAAGAAGAGTTATTTGGAATATTTCCTGATGGATTTATTTATGTCAAGAAAAATCTGATCCATGCTAAAAAACGTTCTTATGATATTGTAGTCAGAGCAGTTGATAGTGGTACTCCCAGACTCGGTGCTTCTGTCAGTGTTACTATATACATACAGGACTCAGATGAACACAGATCACTATTTACTAATAACACTTTTAGATTTTCAATATCTGAAAACCTTGTCCCTGGAACATTAGTTGGTGTTATTACGGCAAGAGCAACAGACAGTTCAAGAACAAAGGATATTATTTATTCATTGGATAGTAGTAATAATGTATTTGCAGTTGATGCAAAAACTGGGCACATTACAACAAGACTTATGCTTGACAGAGAATCTCTTGTGAAGGCAAGTGGTGGTGATGATTATATGATGAGAGCTGAGGCAGTGTATAATGATACAACAGTCAGGCGTGACAGTGCTATTGTTATTGTTACTGTTAATGATGTTAATGATAATCCACCATATTTTAGTAATGCTCTATATGGTGTGAAAGTAAGTGAGGCTTTAAGTCCTGATTCCGTGGTGTTTAAAGCTATAGCAGAAGACCCAGATAGCAGTAGTAATTCAGTCATTAGTTATTCAATTATTGGAGGAACAGGAAAAGGTGTATTTCGTATCAATGCAGCAAATGGAGACTTGTATTTGAACAAAAAACTGGACAGAGAAACAGTAGACAGGTACAACTTGACTCTGCAAGCTACAGATACCTTGAACAGTAACTTATCTTCTCTTGCCTTGGTTGAGATCTCAGTTGAAGACTCCAATGATGAAATGCCTATCTTTAAAAGCTATGCCAACAACTTAAGAGTATCAGAATCAGTGGAAATTGGTTCAGAGATCATTGATTTAAATGCAACAGACAAAGATATTGGACTAAATGGGCTTATTGTGTATTCTATAACTTGTGGAAACTTAGCTGCTGTTTTTGATATCAACCATTTAACTGGAAGAATTTTTCTTGCAAAAAGTCTGGATTATGAAACTGCTCATCAGTATCAATTATGTATCACTGCACAAGATCGAGGTAGCAATCCACTGTCTTCAGTAGCCAATCTAACCATACATGTCCTTGATGCTAATGATAATTCACCAGTTTTTGCTGCAAAACCACAACAATTGCAGATAGTTGAAAACATAACTACAGGAACATTAATTGGTCAATGCTCTGCCTCAGATAAAGACAGTGGAAGTTATGGCCAGATTGTTTACATTTTGGAGAAGCAAATACCTAAAGGAAATATGTTTACCGTTGATCCATTAAACTGTAAAATTTCAACTGCAGCAGTTATAGACAGAGAGAAAATGCCAAATGGATTGAGCTTCTTCCAACTCGTTGTCAAGGCAACTGATAAAGCTGTGCCTGAATCAGGTTCACTTTCATCAACCAAGACAATAAATATTCAAGTAATCGATGTGAATGATAATAAACCACGATTTATCTCTCCATCAGCTACTCCCATAGGTGTAAGCTCGTTCATCATGGACATTAAGGCAGAGGATTTAGACGCTGGATCCAATGGAATGGTAACTTATTCAATTGTTAAGGGTAATTCTAACAACAAGTTTTTCTTAAATTCCAATAATGGCAAACTTGAAAAACCTACCCCACTCAGTGACAATAACCTTATTTATAAGCTTATTGTTAAAGCAGAAGACGGTGGAAATCCTTCTCTAGCTGTCACAACTGAAATTACTTTATTCAAGACAGGTCCTCCTGGCAATGGACCAATATTTAGTAATTCTACTATTGTGGGGTCCATAACTGAGAATCAACCGATTGGTACATCAGTTATTCGGGTTGATGCTGCTTACTCACAGAACAACTTGAATACTAATATAAAGTATTATATAACATCTGATGATAGCAAAGCATCGTTTAGTTTGAATGACACCACAGGCCAGATAACAACTAAAGAGCAAATTGACCGCGAGAGCGTGGGATCTGTTTCCAAGTTGATAGTATTTGCTGTAGACATGAATGGTCCACAGCCTAAAACTTCCTCTGTGAACGTCTTGATTACAATACATGATATTAACGACAATGTACCAGAATTCTCTAACGATAAGTACATCACCAAGGTGAAGGAAAACAGCCCGTCTGGGACAAGTGTACTTACACTGACAGCATCTGACATTGATGAAGGAGAAAACAAAAATATCACTTACTCAATCACTGGAGGTAACCATGGAAACAAGTTTGTGATTGACAGCAAAAGCGGTAAGATTTCGACGCAGGGAAATTTAGATCGTGAGACTAAATCAGAGTATACTATCAAAGTGACGGCGCGTGACCATGGCAATCCTGCGAAGTATTCTACATGTATAGTCATAGCAACCATAACTGACGTCAATGATCACCAACCAGTATTCACAAAAGTATATTACTCGTTTAGTATTTCAGAGGACGCGTCAGTAGGGACAACTGTTGGCTCTGTGAAAGCTGAGGATAAAGATTCTGGAGACAATGCAAGGCTCACTTACGCCATCCTGGGCTTAGATAGTCGGGTATTTGCTTTGAATTCGTTGTCTGGTATCATAACACTGCGTCAAAAGCTTGATCGAGAAGCCGTTGAACACTATGTATTGAATATAACAGCTACAGACAATGGCCAGCTTGTCAAGTATTCAACCTCGGTGAATGTGTACATGAATGTACTCGACTCCAATGATAATGAACCAGAATTTGACCAGGCGTTTTACCATGGAGACATCACTGAAGGTGCTTCTTTGCTGACACAAGTTACATCTGTCGTGGCTCACGATAAGGACTCTGGTATCAATGGTCTTATTAACTACAGTATTGTATCAGGTAACACTGGTGACTCGTTTTCTATTCTTGAGAATGGAACAATTGTTAACACTAAGGTATTGGATAGAGAGTTTAAAGATGCATATGTCTTGACCATCCAAGCTACCGACCAATCAATGCCTCTTGCAAGTCGACAAAACGGTAAAACTCGTGTTACTATCAACGTTACAGACGTTAATGATAACAGACCACACTTTACTTCTGCTTCAGTAGCCCACGTGTCAGAAAATGCTTATGTGAATGAGGTGGTATTAACAATCATTGCTGTGGATGCAGATCAGGGTTCTAACAGTGAAATATTGTATAGTCTTATTAAGATTGACTTGGGGGCACCCTTTGTCCTGGGATCAAGTGACGGAGTTCTACGTGTCTCTGGCGCTCTGGATCGAGAAACAAAACAAAACTACACCTTGAAAATTACAGCGACGGACAAAGGAAATCCATCGTTGTCATCCCATATGCAGATTGTCATAGTCGTAGATGACTATAACGACCACGCTCCAATCTTCCTCAGTCATTCAAGTGAAATTAAGATCTTGGAGAATGTTCCTCCTGGCACTGACATTGTTAACTTGTTAGCAGTAGACAGCGATGACGGCACGAATGCTGAAATACGCTATGCTATTATAACAGGCAACGATAATGGGTCATTCTCAATTAATCATATCACTGGACGATTGAGAACAGCAAAAATGTTGGACAGGGAAACCACACCTAAACATGTTCTTGAAATAAGGGCATACGATTTGGGTGTACCTCGAAAAGAAAGCGTGACGACCGTGACCATTGTATTGCGTGACATCAATGACAATACACCTGTATTCACCAAAGCAACATATGTAACTGATGTTGATGAAAATAGAATAGAGTCAAGTGTGGTGACGGTTATGGCAGAGGATCACGATGAAGGACAAGATGGAGAAGTAACATACGGTATTGTTAGTGGGGACGTTAATGGTGTCTTTGTTATCAATTCACGCACTGGAACGATTGCATTGACAACAGCATTAGACAGAGAGAAGAAAGAAAGGTATGTTTTACTGGTCGAAGCTAAAGACGGCGGGAATCCACAGCGTTCTGCACGATCAACAGTTGTAGTAAATGTAGCAGACAAAAACGATAACCAGCCTGTATTTCAACATCAAACCTACGAGGCTAAAGTAAAGGAGGGAGCAGCCAAGGGATCGTTTGTTATTCAGGTTACAGCTGTAGATAATGACGCTGGGACCAATGGAAATGTCAAATACTCTTTAGTAAACGACTTTGGACGCTTTACAATCGACAGCACAAGTGGTAGAATCGTGACAGACATTTTGTTGGACAGAGAGCAGATCAAATATCATCCATTAGAAGTATTAGCTACAGACACTGGCAATCCTCCTCTTCAAGCAAAAGCAAACATAAACGTTGTTATTGAAGATGTTAACGATCACGATCCTGAGTTCAAGAATTCTTTATTCAAGGCTACAGTAAAAGAGAACGCAGTTTCTGGTACTATAATTCTTGTGATATCAGCGAACGATAAAGACATGGGTGTCAATGCCAAGTCTGATTATACCATCACATCTGGAAATGGCAATGGTTTGTTCAGGCTTGGAAAAGAGAATGGAGTAATATATGTTGCTAAGCAAGTTCCTTTAACCTCTACCCCCTATACACTACAGGTCAAAGCAGCAAATCGCAATGCCCCCCAACGAACTGCTACTGCAACTGTACAGATATCAGTGAGTTCTGGTTCCTTTCCAAGCTTTCTCCACAAAGACCAAACAATCGACGTATCAGAGCTATCTCCACAGGGGACAAGAGTACTTACAGTTAACGCTACAGGTCATACCTCGTACTTTATTGCAGGCGGTAATGATGAAGATGCTTTCGATATTGATGCTGTTTTTGGGGTCCTCCGTATAAAGAACAGTCTGAATTATGAACATCTTATCAACTATACTCTTATCATAGGAGCTAAAGATGGTAGCATCCCACCACACGTTGCTTTTATTAAAGTTTTTATTGGCGTCATTGATGAGAATGATAACATACCTGTTTTTAGTCAAAATGTCTACACGGCTCGCGTACAGGAAGACCTACCTATCAACTCATCAGTTATGGCTGTCAAGGCTGCCGATGCTGATTCAGGAATTAATGCTGTTATTGAATACTCAATAAGCCTAGTGGATGGACCAGTCTATGCCTTTGGGATTTCATCAAGTACAGGACGCCTGTTTACTAAACAACTACTGGATCATGAAAACACTTCTACTTATTCTCTCAAGGTACGTGCTGAGAATGTTGGTAATCGATCCATGGCCAGTGAGGCTGTACTCAATATAGTAGTGACAGACGTTAACGATAACGTCCCAGTGTTTGCTGAACCTATGGTTGCCTCTGTGCTAGAGAATGCTCCAGTGGGAACATTTGTAACAACTATCAAAGCAAAGGATCCAGACGTGGATTCCGATTCTTTACTCCGTTACGAATTCCTATCAAATTCAAACACGGATGGAGTGTTTATGATTGATACACGTACTGGAAACATGTCTGTTGCCAAGCCTCTTGATCGTGAAACACGACAGACATACATATTGGGTGTATCAGTAAATGACTCGAAACATGTGTCAACATCTTCCATCAATGTATCTGTAATAGACGTGAATGATAATGCTCCAAGTTTCATAGCCAAGCCATATTCCAAACTACTGCCTGAAAACTCTAAAGTTGGTACAAAAGTAATGAATGTGACAGCCACTGACGCAGACTCGGGTACAAATGCTATGATCGCCTACTCGATAATTTCAAAACAACATATAAGTTATTTCCACATTGATACAAAGACTGGTGTTCTAACTCTAAACAAGGCTGTACAGTTTAAAAGAAGTGCAGCTAACGTATATAACCTGACGATAAGGGCTAAGAATATCTATCCTCCAAACAGTCAACGTGATGTTAACGTAGAGGTGGAAGTACTTGACACCAATGATCATGCACCTGTTTTTAGAAAACCATTCTACCGGTTCATCGTCGTAAGAGATTCAAGTATTGGTGTCAGTGTAGGTACAATTGAAGCTCAAGACAAGTTAGACTATGGACCAAATGCCATAGTTCGTTACGAAATATCTTCAGGTAACGGATCGTCAAAGTTTCGAGTGGTTCCCGAGACTGGGGACGTAAGAGTGAAGAAAGACCTAAACGGTGATGCAAATAAGATCTACTGTATCTTCGTAAAGGCTAAAGATTTAGGACACCCCAGCATGGAATCTGTGACTCAAGTGTGTATCGATGTGACGGAACGCAATTTGTATTCACCACAGTTTACTAATGGTCTGTATCAAGCTACTGCCAAAGAAGACAAACCCCTGGGTAGTGTGGTTCTAACAGTTACTGCAACAGATGATGACCTAGGCAGAAATGGTCACGTTTTCTACTCTATTGCATCTGGCGATAAGAAAGGGTATTTTGGTATTGGGCTGACCAATGGATCCATCTATGTAGCAAAAGCATTAGATTACGAATCAAGCCCTAAAAATATCTTAAACATTACAGCAACTGATGGAGCAAAGTTCTTCAAAACAAGTTCCGTGTCAGCCGAAATATCTCTCATTGATATCAATGATAACAACCCTGTTTTCGATTCTGATTCCTATCAATGTAAACTACCAGAAAACACACCAGCAATGTCTAGAGTTGTTTGCACGGTACATGCAACAGATCGTGATATGCAAGGTAAACAAGATATACAATATTACATTGCTGGAGGTCATGGCCAGGCACACTTCCAAATTGATAAACTAACTGGAGAAATTCGCGCTACGACCGTCTTCGACTTCGAAACGACTGCCAAGAGTTTACTGTTAGTAGGTGCTAAAGATCTCAACTTACCACCGCAACGTTTTGCAAATCCAAGAGCAAGGGTCCATATTGCTATAACCGGTAAAAACGAATTTGTTCCTGTTTTTGTCAGAGATTTCTTTGAAGGAACTGTTGCTGAAAATGCTCCAATTGGATATTCGGTCCTGAAGGTTTCAGCTACAGACAAAGATGCAGGGCCTGATGGCGTTGTTGTTTATCATCTTTTAGGCTCAAACAACTTCAAAGGATTCGCCTTGAATTCAGAAACAGGAGTTCTGAGTATTTCAGGAAAGTTAGACAGCGAAAAATCCAGTAAAGTTACGCTTAAAGTTATTGCAAAGAATTTGCTCCAGACTGACGTCACACCGAGCACGATTGGTCACACAACAATAATCGTGACAGTAACTGACGCCAATGATGCACCAAGGTTCTTGCAGAGTGTATACAATGCTAGACTACCCGAAGGTTCAAGTAGAGGAACATACGTGGCTAACGTGACAGCCATAGATGATGATGATAAAGAAAGAGTTATTGGATCAACGATTCTGTACGGGATTGGCACAGGAAATACTAACCAGGCGTTTACAATAGACTCTCTATCAGGTGTGATAAAAACTGCTGGAGATTTGGACAGAGAGTCTGTTCCAGTCTACAATCTTATCGTGACAGCAACAGACAATGGAATACCACCCATGACAGGTAACGCAACAGTAAGAGTAACGCTAGATGATATCAATGACAATCCCCCAAGACTTTCTCCTGCTGATCGTGTTGCTTTCGTACTTGAGAACCAAGCTCCAGGCACGACTGTCACTACTCTTACTGCTGTTGACTCTGATGCAGACCCAAATAGAGGTCCCTATAAATTTGAAATCTCAGGTACAAACTATGGAAAGTTTCAGTTGGACCAAAGTTCTGGCTTGTTAAAGACAACTATTGCGCTGGATCGTGAGACTAAAGACACTTATAACTTGTCTGTACGAGTAACAGATATTGGCAATCTCTCTGCTATATCTTACTGCCTCATTACCGTTAAAGATAAGAACGATAACAGACCTATAGCAACACCTCGTGTCGTACAGGTCAACACTTACAACAAACGCTTCCCAGGAGGCACCGTGGCAGATGTAAGACCGGAGGACCCGGATATTGATGACGTCATGACATGTGGCCTGCTGCGTACTTCCAGTAATATGTTTAGTTTCCCACGTGGTGATTGTATGCTTAGTTCATTAGCGAACACTGGTGATGGTTTGCACCAGCTGACCATCAATGGATCAGACGGTATAGGAGCTGTTCAATACTCTGTTACGTTAAGGTTTTCGGGCTATACTACAGATACAGTCAAACAAAGTGTAGCAGTACGTCTCCAGAATACTACTCCAAAAACCTTCCTCAGTAAATCTTTTAACAGTTTTTCTCAAGCTGTTGAAAGGATCTTACCTCAAGGATTCACATCTCAAGTTATCAGCGTTAAAGGGTTTGACCGAGGCTTTGTAGATATCCTTGTCGCGTCTCGCAAATCTAACACGTTTGTTTATCTGGAAAGAGAAAAACTTGCCGAGTACCTGAAGAACAATAAGAATAAAATCCAGACGGAGGGGAAAGTAGATATATTTAACATAGATTATACTCCGTGTTCGACAAGGAGTCCATGTCTTAATGGAGGAGAATGCAGCAGTGAGATCCAAGCTACTGGCAATACATTTGTGGTGAATACTATTCCTCTTGTCTTCTTGTCAGCTGATTTCAATTGGCGTTACACCTGCCGGTAAGTGGTTCGTACAGATGACAGTATGACAACTGTAGGCAACGATAACCAATCAGGATCTTGAATGAATACAATGCATTCCATCTTTAGTCAATTCTAGCCAATCAGGAGCAAGTAAAAAAGCCAAGATATGAATAATGTCTGACAAACAATTTTGATGTTATCAAGAGACCATGGGAATCAAACATTGTGATTGGCTGAGTTCAAGACTCTATTGATTGTGATCTCCCATGATTGGCTCAAGTTTTCAATCTAAATCTTGATTGGTTCTCTTTGTCTGAGTACCGGCTACAGTAGTCGCACTGTAATTAATTGCCACGAGAAAAATGTTTGTTGCAAATTAACTGGAACACTTTGTTACCTCTTTTCCATTACATTCATGGTACATATTTATTTTAGCGCAGGTCATTGTGTAAAATGAAGGACGCGTACTAAAAACAAGGAGCGGCAGAGAAAGAACTTTAAGAATTTGAATTTTTGATTTTCTTTTTTTTCAGATGTAAACCAGGATTTACAGGAAGCAAATGTGAAGAAAACATGAATGATTGTGATCCTAATCCATGTCAACATGGAGGTTCATGTCAGAAGAACCTCAACAATTTTAAATGTGTTTGTCCTACAGGATATACAGGTACTTTATGTGAGATAGATATCGATGAATGTCAATCAAAGCCGTGTCAACATTTTACTAGATGCGAGAACATTCCTGGTAGTTACATATGTGAGTGTGTAACTGGTTATACCGGTAAAACCTGTAGTGTAGATATTGATTACTGTCAAGCTAAACCCTGTTTGTACAACTCCACCTGTGTGGATCGCCCTACTTCTTTTCAATGTGTCTGTGACTATGGTGGACGTGGTGATCGCTGTCAGTTCTCTAGTCTTGGGTTTGGTGTAGTGTCTTACATGAAGTTCCCAACCCTTCGAAGTAAGAACCAAGAGCAATATAACAACGTTAGCTTGGTCTTCTCTACTTCTACTCCTGACGGCTTACTCTTTTACAACAACGATGGCACAACGGATATTGATGGTGACTTCATTGCGCTAGAAGTTGTTCAAGGAAAGGTCAGATTCTCGTACAATCTTGGCTTTACCGCTAACGCTGCAGTTATTTCAGTTGACAGAGTCGTTAATGACGGTGAATGGCATCGCGTGACAGTTATAAGAGACAAAAAGGTAAAAACATCACTGATTTGTTATGAATTTTAATGTTTGTTATTAATTTTATATTAACTGTCGATACTTGCATTTCAGACAGCCCAAGTTGAAGTGGATTCTAAATTTAGAAATTCAGGTTCAGTAACGGGGGATTTCACGTAAGTGTTCATTATCAGCTGATAATACGTATTGCTAGATTACTTGCTATTTTTTCTTTCCAATGGGTATTATATTAGTTAGAGTTGAACTTTACAACAGACCCATAAAAATACATTGGTTCAGTGCCGTGGAAGTTTAATACTGTTTTGTATTATGGATGATCAGGAGAACTAATGCTTGGTTTTTATTTAATCATTTTTAGGAAGCTTGAACTTAAAAGCTATCCCATGTACGTTGGTGGAGTCAAGGACTTTGATCAAGCTTTAAACGATCCTCGTCAACACTTTAAAGTCTTTGATTTTGTTGGTTGCATTCGTGATTTTTACGTCAACGGAGAGCAAATTGTCGCCGAGAAAGCGTTGGAATCATCAGGTGCACTGGACCATTGTCCGCATAAGGCATATTGTGCTAGTAATCCATGTCGTCATGGTGGAAAATGTGTCGATACATGGTTTGATTATTACTGTGAATGTACACAAGGTTACTCTGGACGAAACTGTGACAACGGTAAGAAGTTATCTTTTATCATAAGAACGTTTTCCAAAACAGCCGTCTGTTATTAGCATCATATTTTTTTCAACCCAAGAGCAGCAGTGAGGGTTTGTACACCACATCTCGCCTTTTTTGGCATTTTTCGCATGAAAATATCCATCACTTAATCTTTGAGAGTTTTATTGTGGTTTCAAGGGGCTAAGAAGAATATATTCAATTGTATTTGATAGGGGTGTGGAG
>JANTNT010177398.1:0-29794 GCA_024752375.1 Entacmaea quadricolor
AAGGTCACGTGACCACTACAAGTCAATGATACTATGTGGAAAATGTTGAGGAACCCAACTGTCACTTTAGTTCCAAATTTAAGCTTACCACGGTAAAACACGAACGAGATATTAAAATTAATGTGATTTTGCCATGCATTCCTGTAAAAACCCAGGCCTTAACATGCTTGAGATTTTGGTATGCAAAATGAAAAAGTTAAAAATGTATTCAAAATCTTATTATCGGATATTAGCTTCTGAAATTGAAAATTGAAATTTGGAAATTACGTGATTTTCGAATTTTCAAAAGACTATCAAAAAATGAAATTCAAAAATGTTTATTATCAAAGCATTTTCATAATTTCTATTCTTGGATACTAAAATGAAAAGCTCTTTGTGGAGTTTTACACGGACCTTATATGCTCCTTACATTTGATATACTTTAGTCGTCTTGTGTATAAAACCACTCAAGGAATGTGTATATAGGTGGATCTTTGTTTACAATATCTAGCTCATTAGCATATTGTAAAAAGTAGAAAAAATTAAAAATTAAAACAAAAACTAAAAAGAACAGATTGGTATAAGCATTCTACTAAAGTACTTTAGCCTTCCACATGCAAAATTCAGTAAGATATCAGCTTTGGAATTTATGGGTGGCAAAAGTACTAATGAACCCATACAATCTCTGCAAAATTTAGGATTTTCAAAATCTCATAACACAGAAACTATTCCACATGTTTAGTTCAATTGTTGTGAGTAGTGTATTATGGCTCCAAAATGGTACATGCGGCACGTGACACACAGCGTGACCACGTGATAACGCCCCCGCGTAGGTTGATGACGTAGAGCGTGACCCTCATTATGAATTTAACAACTAGCTCGTCTTCCACCGGCACAGTAAATGTGCAAGATGACAAGACGAGCTAAGTGTTAGTTCAACGGGGTTGTAGTGTTGATTGATAATATGATATTATTTACACATGTGTTTTAGAAGATGGGATAATAAATATCCAAGCTTCTAGAACACATTGTAAATAATACATTTGATGTGGCTGTGAGGTATTAACGTTCAAAAAGTACAACAACAGACCATCAACACAGTAAAATGTGTTGATGGTTCGGTTGCCGTAATGTTTGAAAGTTTTATGTCTTTGGTCTTGAATGTTCTTGAATTTATAGGCATGTCTAATTGATGCAACAAGTCCTTTAAAACAGATAAACAGTTTTAATGGACGCGTGGCATTAATTTTTGTGCCGTTTAGGCGGTTTTTATTTTATTAATGTAACACTAGTTTACAGAATCGTTTACAATTATAGTTATACGAAAACGGGATCTTCCATTTCTTAATCTCCGCTGTAATGATGTCTGAAAAAAATAATTATTTATGGCGGTTAAAGAACGCGCGCACATAAAATTACAACAAATGTAAATAGAATTAATAATGTGGCGGTGTTAAGAGTCATTAGAAGGACCATCATTTTGTCCAGTTTTTTGTATTTCTTCTCGTTCTTGTTAAATTTTATCTGAAAAGAATATTAAAATCAGTTTTAAAGATGGCGCTGTGTAGGAAGGATATTTTTTGTAACATCCCGCTAAAATTTCCGTATAATAAGTGGTGTAATTATAATGATTATGAAGCGGAAAGTGAAAGAAGAGTATTGCAACGTATACGTTACGTAAGTCATGTGATTAATCACATGGTATACTAGCTATCTATATAAACGGTTGAAAATTTTTTCTTTTAGGCACGTTCTGAAATTAAAAAAATGTCCGACGATCCTGAACAGTGGAAATGTGATGAACATTCACAGCTTGAGTATGGTGAATATCGTGAAAATGCATGGTTTCAGCACATACACAGTAGTGATGATGAGGAAGAAGGACCGTGTTTAAGAAAGAAATTTAAGTCTCAAGAAAAGTGGATGCCCGACATGTTTTTTTATTCTGATGATGAAAAATATGTTACAGGAAAATGTTGTTGGTGTGAAGAAGAAAGCGATGATGAAAATGAAGAAGAAGACAGAGAAGATGGAAAAGAGAAAGAAAAAGAAAGTGAAGATGAGAAATCGTTAAGAAAAACTGCCGAAATAGAAAGTTTGATGGAACCTTACCGCCCTTTCTTTTCACGTGTTGAAACTAATCATATTGCCTTGTTAAGTATGTTGGGAAGTGAAACGGTGGAGGAAAAGAAAGAGACGGGAGATGAAAAACCACACAAATCTTATCTGCTGACTCTCATGTGGAACATGCATGATTTACTTCCTTCGGAAGTAGAATTTTGTTTGAATTCTATTCGAAAAGTTGTTCCTAAAGCTTTTTATCAGCCTATATGGAAAGCTATTATGGTGAGGTCGTGTGCTTTTCCATCAAGATTGAGAAAGATGTTTCATTCTTATGAGAAACCCGACAGTATGCAATATGAAAAAATGAATTATGATCTGATGGTGCAGGAACAAGGAAAAACTGTTATTAGGAATATATACCATGATCACTGTATTTCTAAAAATTGTAATGAAGGGTGTTATGCAGAGTCCTACAAATGTTAGGAGGAAAAGAGACATGATGGTTTTTTTACAAAACTTTTTATTTACAATTTTTCTATATAGATTTACTTTTACAATTTGTGAAATAAATGTTTACCGTTTACAATAGATAAATCATTTCTCCATATATATTGTCTTTTTAATTGATTTTTACCGTTATGCCAGAACACAGGGCGGATATAATAATTACGACAAGGAGCCGTCAAGTAAAAAGAGGTTCTGCTTGAATAGTCGCAGTCTTTAGCATCTAATGATGTGTAATTATATATGACCACCTTATGTTTGACTGGTGTCTAAAGATTGAATAAAATGTTTACGGATAAAATTAAGTAATACAGGATTAATAATAAAAGCATCTTTATCTAATACACGACTACATTTTAGACATTCACTACTTAAAATTCCATAATTACAATGATAGGTAATAATTTTATAATTTTGTTTTGTAAAAAATATTTTACAATTGTCACAGTAGTTACGATTATTAATTTTATTTAAACTATCATCAATAAACCATGCGGAATAGGGATAATTTTTTTCATTCTAGGGAATAAGATTTCGGATTAATTTTAACTGATCAACAAAATTAACTAGTAGTTCATGTGTGAATTGTTCTATGACTTGATCAATATCATCATTTTCAAAGATTTTACACCATGCGAGAAAAGGACGATTTTGAGGGTAGGGCGGCTTGCACTGAATGGCGAAAGGGAAATCTACGTCTAAGTGATTAAACATGGTTGCAATTAAGATTCTAGCGGTACGCCCGTTACCGTCGGCAAAAGGGTGAAGGCGCAAAAACGAAACGATAAATTCGCTAATGTTTAAACAGTGGTAGTACCAGTAATACATGCAGGATTTGGAAAAAGGGCATTCACGTGCTTGTACATTGTATTGGTCACAGTAAGACCCTAGTAAAGCATCATAACTGTATTGATCGTACCATGGGTAAAAGTGTTTTTCTCCCGTAGAACGGGTTGTCATGGTTGGGTGTAAGGCGTACACAAATTTAGTGAAGTTAGGGCAAAGAGTTTGATTGATGGATACAATGATGTCTCTAGAAACACTAACTAAATATTCGTGATAGATAGGAATCGTTTTAGTTGCGCGTTCAAACCGGAAAACAGCATCTTCATTTTCTAGTTCTTCATTAAGAATATTAATAGCTACAAATCTGTGGTTTAGGAAAGATTTAAGATAATTTTCCTGTACGATTTCCGTTACCCTGTACAAGGACATCTGTGAAATAAAAAAATTTTATCTAGTCATTCTACGATTTTCTGTATCGTTTTGTAAGGACTCCTGAAATAAAAAAATTTTTTATCTAGTCATTTAAACCTAAAAAAATTTTTTTGTTTTTTATTTTAATGTGTTGGGTGTACCCTGTCACATGTATGAAAAGTATACTGTTTTTTTGAGGGTCTGTTGAACAAAAGTGAAGACCAATAACAACAAAAGTTTCTTTGCTTATATTTAAAATAAACATGGTGTTTTTTAACACGCTTGTAAAATAGAGAGCATAATAGTAGGGAATTTTTGATGAAAATGAATCAAAAACTTTCGAATAATCATCAAGAGTTCCGTGAAACATTTCTTTGCACATGGGAAATTCTTCAATTCTTTTGTAATATTTGTGCTTACACTGATTACATTCGAGCCTATACGGTTGGTAAGCATTATACTCAAAAAATGTTTTCTTATAAAGGTGTTTTAGATATTTAGTAGATCGTTGATAAAAAGATCCATGACAATTGTTGCAAATAATATCAAATTTTCTGTTACACCATAAGGTGTAAAACATTAAATCGGATGATAGTTCTTGTTCAGAATTAAATTCTTTAAACACCTAAAATAAAAAAAATTTATATTAACGTCTACGATTGCGGTAACGGGTGCGGTAACGAATACGGTGAGGGTTTCGCATAACTATTCGAGCACGCCTAAAATTTCGAACACGTCGATAAGTATTATGACCGTATTCATGGCGGTTTCTTGAAAAAAAGCTCATGCATAATAATCTTTCAAAAAAGCTACTTTCTTCAGAGCGCGAGGAATTGCCTTCTTGAAGGCGTGTGGAACGACGTACATGAAAATATTGACTGGTAATTTGCTGATTAAGTTGGTGTTCTAATATAATTAATTCGGACGTTATACGGTCAATGTCAGATATTTTATCATTTAAAAAATTTAATTCTGACTGGTGTATGAAGGTCTCTGTTAAGTCTACAGCTTCCATTTCTTTTAATGCTTTTTGCATTTCTTCATTCACCTAATTTAAAATTTTTGAAAAAAGTAATGAGAGGTTTTTCCCGAATGTGAATAATGAGCAACATTTCAGCGGGATCTGTTTCCCAGTATTTTATAGAAATAAAATTTAAGGTGGGAATTTGTAAATGATGAAAATGGCTAATTTTTTCATGGTAAAATCGAATAACGCGCCCTAAGAGCTGACTAAAATTAGGATCCATTAAGTAAAAACGCGGTATTTTTAATTTAGAAATAGCACTATTAGGAGTATTAATATTACAGATATAATGTGGTGATTCAGAGTGAGCGGTTTGATATTTTTGAGGGCGTACATTTTCTTTAAAATTACATTTACCAAGGATACAAAAACCGATATAGTGATTATAATTAGTATCGGGGGTTTCATTAAGATAGACTCTTTCCCCGCAAAAACATTTTAATTGTTGGGTAACACAACCCCAAACCACATTGTCAGTGATAGGTGCATGAGATAATTGTACTGATTGGTTCGATCTTATCTGAAAGAAACATGTGATAAATCACGTGAATAAAAAAGAGTATAAATGAGGGGAAAAAACCTTGAAAATTTTATCAAACCAGTGAGGGGAAAAAATTATATACTCCTTTCCCTAGTTTGAAAATGGCGACAAATGCTACATGTTGGTGTGGAAGTTCTATTGAAGAATCAACATCTAAAGATGGGGAAGTCTATGTTCGTTGTGGATTTAAGCCTAATTTGAAAACTATTCAGAAGGCTACGAAAAAATGCAACAAGAAAGCGTCAAAGTTGAAAAAAATGCACTCTTTGAATTTAGGGTGTAATTTAAACATGAAGCGTGATGATTTTTTACGCATCAAAGAAAAATTTGTTTTCAAGGATCTACCCCTATGCCACCACTATCTTCATGCCAAAGTTGGTATCACTAAAAGACACGAAGATGATGATGACGATGATGATGAAGACGATGGAAAGCTATTTTATGCATGTAATGTACGTTTTCCAGAAGTAGAGTGCGGATTCTTTAAATGGTTTAAAGACGACAACGAAGACGATGAGAGCTTTGATTTTTTTAAGAAAGTCAAGGTTAACAAGATGAAAAAGACCAAGAAGACACGCTATGAGAGTTCAGGTGAAGATGATGATGATGATGATGATGATGATGATGATAATGATGAAGATGATGATGATGAAGACGATGACAGAGAAGAAGATTATGATAGTGAGGAGTACAGACCCAAACCCAAAAAAATAAAAAAGGAACAAAAAAAGAAATTGAAAAAATTTTTTGGTGGAAAGCGGAAGCATAAGAGAGACCATTAGAGACATCCGTCAATCTGGCCTAACCTTTTAAGTAGTTCAAACAGACCGGCTGCTTTTAAGTCTAAATAAATGCATCTGCTAATATCGTCACGATTTAGTTGATTGCAACGGACAAGTAAATAATTAATTAATTTAGTGCTGATTCTATTTCTCATGGAAATGGGAAGAGAAGCAGATAGTGTATTACAATTAGAATTAGGACAGGCTATCTCTTCAGAGTTGTTACTATTAAGAATTAGATTACCTATACAGCTGACGTGTATAACTTTTTGACAGCAGTAAGTTGCAAAATCATAGGCCGGTTTATCACATATTATGCAAATAAAAGGAGGAGTAAGTCTACGTCTTGTTACGTTCATGATTCTAAATTTTAGTTTACGTGCTATAAACGGGGAATGCACTGATTCGTGAACGCGCGAATCGTGCATAATAAAACACGCGTATCGGGCTACTTTTAAAGGTTGACGACAATGAAAACATTCGACGGTTTTTTGTGGCTGTAGGTGTTTTCCATATTCGAGAAAACAATGCATGTGTACCGATTTCTTACAGCAGTGTAAAGTCTGAATGTTTTCATCGCTGGTTTCTATAGCATCCAGACATAAACAACATGTTTCCTATAAAAATGAAAACAATAATTTTAAAATTAAGAATGGAAAAAAAAATTTTGCGGAGTGCCAAAATTATAATCAAGTTTAGTAAAATCGAAATTAGTGACTACAGGTTTGGAAATAATATTTCTGAAAGTGTCTGCGAGGTTCTCTTGCTGTTTATAACATTTACTTAAATAGACTCTTTGATATACTAGCAAATTGTGAAGAAAAGGATTGCACTCGTCTGCTGAAGGAATTCTTCTATGAACAAGGTCTGCTTTTTTTGTAATAAACTTTTCAATTTCATATTGTAACTGATGAATAGCCCTCCGTGTAATGAAAGTTCCTAAATATCGTAGGAAATGAGAAATGGAATCTTTTTGTAATAGTTCCTATAAAAAAAAATTTTTTTAACGTGAATAAGCCGGATATACATTTTCTTCCATAGCTACAGTATCTAAAAATTTAGGATAATCGAATTTAGTTTCGTCTAAAAGGTCTTCGTAATTTTGGGTATGAATATCTAATGGATTTAGGGTTAAAGGGCGTCTATCTAAAATATCTTGTATGGAATCTTCTAGAACATTTAAAGGTTCTAAAATTTGATCTAATTCTTCAGAGCAAATAAGTTTAGGATCGATTTTATAGGATCTAGCAATGTTTTCCAATCTTTTGTATTGTTCATCAAAAGCCCAAAGTGTAATACTATGGTGTGAAATAGTGCAAAATGTTTGTAGGTCATATAAGTCTTTAAGATTTTGACGAGATCCTCCAATGTAAAAATCCCTGGTGTATTGTCCAAAGGTCGTTTTCTGCCAATTTAAGATATTTATCGATAGCATTGATATCGTGACAAGGATTACAATGTTCCAACCATATATCTTTGTTTATGTGTACACAGTACGTTGCAAATGATGCTAAGTTTCCAATTTTAATGCTTTCAATGTCTTTTCCTTTGGTAAAAATAATTCGGTAAACGCAACCACATGTGCAAAAGTAATTTTCACGGACCATGTAATTTAGTTTGACAAAACATGATATATGATAGGTTTTTTGACAACAGGGCACAATTATTTTGTCATCAGGTTTTTTGATAAGTTCAATACATTGATAACATCTTACCAATTCGTTAAGCAAGTTTTTATCTTCCTGGGCAGTCATGGCGTCTAATTCCTCAGGGGTCAATGCATTGGTGGCTTTTCTTTTCTTAGTCTGGAAAATAATGAGACGTCTCGTTTGAAAATATTTCCGTCATAATCATACAATTTTTTGCCATAGACATAGTCAGGGGTGCGGTTTTTGGATCCCAAAGTTTAATATCCTGATTTTCATCAGGGTCGAGAAACAAATAGGCTAAGACGTAAAATCCTAAACCTCCACGACATGTAAAAAGCTGGATATTGAGTCTTAGGTGGTCCATAAACAATAAGCTTCTACAATGTATACATTTTATATGAGTTTCAAATTGACTCTTGTTAACAGTCATATAGTTGAACAGACATGTGAGATGGACTAAAGCGCGACAACAAGGCAGTTCACACAAAATTCCATTGACCGTTGATAGACAAATAACACATAGAACCTTATCGTTGTCACGAACTTCAGTTTCTTGTGAATAGTTATTATAAGCAATAATTTTTTCCCACAATTTTTCTTCCTCCTTTTCCTGTTTTTTACTTTTTACCTTTTTGCTCGGCGAAGAAGTACCAGCACTCGTCGAAGGCGAATTTGTTCCTTCCGCTCCATCAGCGTAAGAAGCGTTTAACGTTTCATCATCTAAAGTCTCGTTGTCAGATCCCGTAGTCAAATCTACAGCATTAGGGTTGACAATGACTTCGGAGTCATCAACTGAAGGTATTGGTTGTTCCAGGTTTTCGTTTTGAGCGGCCATTCTTAATCTTCTCCAGAAACTAGGACTTCTTTTAGCTCTTCTTCGACGGTGCGGTATAAGACTTAGCTTGGACTTTTTAGAAAAGATCATATAATTTTTTTCCCTCTCACCGGTTTGATAATGTTGGTTGTAAAAATTGCGCCTTTTTTATAGTCTTATAATTAGGTCACATGGTCTGTAAATATAAGGGGAGGGTAGGGGCCCCCCCACCCCCCTATAAACCCGAATTTAGTAAGAATGTATGGGGATGACGTCACATCCCCAAACTATAAAATGAGTAGGAATGGGACGAGTGAATACATCTGAAATCATCTTTAATGTAAAGATGTCATCAGCGGCATCATCACCCGCTGATAGTAAAGCAGAGGATGATGAAGAAACTGTGCGTAACGAAAATTCTGTGAGAGATACTAGTAAGGAAGAGAGCCTTTTTGATCATGATAATGAGGATACTGTTTTAGTACGTTTTACACAACTACATGAAGGTAAAAAAATTATTTTATTTTTTTTTCATAGTATCTTCTTCAAAAGATGGAAAATTGGTCCGTACGTTGCGTACTGAAGAGCGATATAGTGCCATATTTAGAACCCGTGTAATTAATTACCGGTATAACTTTATCGCTTCGCAACCCGTAGCGGACATTGATGAAGGGTTACACCGTATAACTACTGTTTTAACTAATGCTATTCAGGATATAGTGAATAGAGAAGATTTGCGACCCGGAATAGACTTAATGGGGTTTGCTATTTACGGTGGGGATTTGACCACACCCATAAACATGGCTATACGTTTGTATGACAGTGTTGAAGATCGATTAGATGAACTCATGTACGTAATCGAGGCTGTACAACAATCCAGAAAATCGTTTTTACTCGGCGGAAATTTTGAAATTGCAACAACTGTGGTACGGGGAGTTACAGGACGTGGTAGAAATGATGATGATGATGATGAACCCAACAGAAAAGAAAATTTTGAAGAGTGGATTCAATGGCATATTCGACAAGGGAATTTAGTGTGCAAGGGAGAATACAGATCGGAAGCTCAAGATGCCTTGTGGGCTTTAAGAAAGAAAGTTCCCGAAGAGTACCGTAAAAGTGAAGAAATGTACATGAAAGAAATGATGCTAAAACCCGAAGATTTTCAAACCTGGGAAGATGTGGTGGGAAGATGGTACCGTACTAGTTATAACCATAATTTTATTGTAATGAGGGGGGACCCCAATACCGATTCTACCGTATGGATGACGTCATCATATGAGAATGCATGGGTTTTTTATGTAGTTGAAATTCGAAATGAGACCCGATTTTTTATTTTAGTAAAACCCTGTGCTCTTTTTCACCCTGTAAATTATCAGAGACATTTTTTTTGTACGCGATGCAGACAATGTGTACATGAAAAGCGTAAAAAGACGCACACGTGTATGGATAATGGAGAAAATCCTATCCTGGTTCAAAGAGGGCAAAAGCGTCGGAGAGCTTATTACAATATGGAGCCCGAAGTCGCTCGTAAAAAAAAGAAGAAAAGTTTGTCGGTAGTGCCTCAAAAAGAAAATTGTTTTGGATATGCTTTGTTTCATGCATTGAAAGAAAAAAATGTTTCAGACATGAAAGAAACTTATGAAGAATACTACAGGGCAGCGGGCATTGCTGAAGGAACCCTGTGCGGGCACGTAGAATTTAAAAAAATGCAACTTGTCTTAAACAATTTGCATAGTGGGGTTATTTTAAATGTGTTTGGTGAAAGAGAAAGAAGAATTCTTTTTGCAGGGAACCCAGGGTGGCCAAATTGGCGTAAGAAAATTTTCCTGTATCTGAATTATAGTCAGGAACATTTTGACGTCATTCTTTCTATGCCCGGGTGGTTGGGACGGTCTTATTATTGTGATGAATGCAAAGTAGGGTATAATACCTTAAAAAACCATAAGTGCACACGTGCATGTTCGCGTTGTCATGGTTTTCCACCCCACAAGGGGAGGTGTAAGAATGACAGACCTCGAAAGTACTGTACTACGTGCAGTCGTTTTTTTTGGAACAAAGAGTGTTTCAATATACATTTAAAGGGGACCTGTCAACAGTATAAGTGGTGTAAAACATGTGAGAAAACGATAGATGGGTATCGTGAAACCAATCACGTGTGTAATCAGTTTAAATGTGAAATTTGCAAACAATGGGTGCTTCGCGAACAGCACCAATGTTTTATGCAGATTTTAGAAAACGACAAAGATGACGATGAGGGTGGTGGTGATGGTGACGGTGGTGAAGATCATTTTAAGTATTGCTTTTTTGATTTTGAAGCGCAACCCCTGGAAAAAACACACGTAGTCAATAAAGCGGTGGCTATTAAAGTGTGTGAAGTATGTCAATATAATGACCCACGTCTGGCGTGTATCGGACAATGCGGACATCAACGCGTTTTTCATTTTGACAATGTGAATGATTTTTGTAAGTGGATGATTTTTACACCGGAAAATAAAAAGACCACGTTTATTGCGCACAATTTTAAAGGGTACGATTCGTACCCTGTTTTGGAGTGGTGTATTGCTAACAATCAGATCCCTAAAAAACTGCTTATGCAGGGAGGAAAAGTGCTTACTATGAAAATTTTAAGCTGTACTTTTAAGGATTCTCTTAATTTTATTCCCATGCCTTTAAGAAAATTTGCCAAAGCTTTCGGGTTGGAACAAAGTGAAAAAGGGTGGTTCCCCCATTTTTTTAATCGCCCCTGCAACGCCAATTATGTGGGTCCCTACCCTGATGCTAAATTTTATGGTGTTTCGGAAATGCAAGAAGCGGAAAAAAGAGAAGTCATCGCGTGGTTGGATGAAAAACATGAGAAGGGAGAAGTGTTTCACTTTCAGGAAGAATTAGCAAAGTATTGTGAACAAGATGTGAAAGTGTTGATGAACGGATGTCTCAAATTTAGACGAACGGTGTACGAGCAATACGAAATTGATTGTTTTTCCGAAGCGGTGACGTTGGCTTCCATGTGTATGAAAATTTTCCGGAAAAACTACTTAAAACCCGACACAGTGGGAGTGTTTCCACCACAGGGATACCGGTCACGATCTATTCAATCTGCACAAGCTTTAGAATGGTTAGAATACCTTAATATTGACGGATTGATTACCTCTTTGTCACCCAACGGGGAGAAAAAAATTAACAACGCTACCGTGGATGGGTACGATCCTAAAACGCGTACCGTGTATCAATTTCACGGGTGCTATTGGCATGGGTGTACCGATTGTTACCATAGTTCATCGATGAATCAAATGGCAGGCAAACCTATGTACGATTTGTACGAGCGTACGTACAGACGAACCCAGTTTTTAAAATCAAAGGGGTATAAAGTAGTGGAAAAATGGAGCCACGAGTGGGTGAAAGAGAAAAAGAATGATGAAATTCAAATATCTAACACCGCTAAACAACGAAGTCCTTTGGAACCTAGATCGGGAATGTTAGGAGGTCACGTGGAAACCTTTGTGTTAAAATGTATTTTGAAAGGTCTACCCCCTGAAGCACGCATAAGATATGCAGATGTGAATTCCTTGTACCCCTCGGTGCAATATCTAGAGCTTTATCCTATGGGACATCCCGAGCTTATTTTTGGGAACGATGATCGTTTAAAACAGACGAGAAACAAAATTCTAAAAGACGAATGGTTTGGTCTGGTGAAATGCGATGTGAATGCTCCCCGAGGTCTTTACCTACCCGTTTTACCCATGGTATTTCACGGTAAATTAATGTTTGTACTTTGCTATACCTGTGCGCAAGAAGAAAATCAAGAAAGTGATTGTACACATACAGAGGCACAGCGGTGTTTGCGAAGCGGTGTGTGGACCACTTTAGAGTTAAAAAAGGCTTTGGAATTGGGATACACGTTTGAAAATGTGCACGAAGTGTGGCATTATTCCGACAAGTCTAACGATTTGTTTCGCGAATATGTTCGTGATGGAATTAAAGGAAAACTAGAAGCATCGGGTTGGCCTACTGACGATCCTAAAAAACGTAAAGAGTTTTTGCAAGAAGTGTACGACAAACAAGGGGTGGTTTTGGACCCTAACCGTATAGAAACGAATCCTGCCATTCGCACGATTAAAAAATTAATCTTGAATTCTTTATGGGGAAAGTTTGCTCAAAACCCTGTGAAAATGAAAACCTGTTTTATTACAGACCCCGAAGAATATTTCCGAATTTTGTACGACGACTCCTTAGAAACCGTGAGCGTGCTTTTACTGTCCGAAGACATGGTGCAAGTTCAATACCGTGAAGAAATACAAGCGGTGAAAATCAACCCCAACACCAATGTAGTGATTGCTGCTTTTGTCACATCCTACGCGCGTTTAAAATTGTATAGTTTTTTAGAACAGTTGCAAGAACGCGTTCTTTACTGTGATACCGATTCAGTTATTTATTTGACTGAAAATTGTGAGACGGATTACGAATTGCCTTTAGGACAATGTTTAGGAGAATTGACGGACGAATGTCCGGGAGGTCCTGAAAAAAATTGGATCACAGAATTTACCTCAACAGGTCCTAAATCTTATGCGTACAAAGACGTTCAAGGAAATAATGTTGTCAAGTGCAAAGGGATAACATTAACTCCTGAAGTCTCAGAACGCGTAAATTTCGAATCTATGTTAGAAATGGTGTCTGACAAAGATTGTGAATCGTATGCTGTTACTTACCCTCATAAAATTGTGCGTGATGTGAAGACGCGTACTCTGAAAACACAATCTATGGAAAAAACTTTTTCTTTTTGTTATAATAAACGACGGTTACTTACAGACCGTATTCATACTTTACCTTATGGATATTAATTTTTTTAGGTACCCCACTCATTCTGCACCCTCGTTACAGCGGATCTATTCACTCTGTTCTTCAAGTTATACGTGATTGTCAAGATACCGTGCACAAGCTAAAGTGGGAAATTAAGCAGCAGTGTAGTTCCTTTTATAGTCAACAACTGAAAGATCATTCCAAGTATGCGTTAGAAATTCAAGAAAACAATCCTTGGGCCATGATGTTTCACAATTTTGATCAAATGGTGGTTTCAGGACAACAAATTCCCGATATTGAATACCGTATGATGGTCGTTCAAATTGTATGGGTTTTGGAGCAGTTGTGTTATCAAAAATGTGCCAATTTTGATACTGCATGCACTCCCGAGATGAAAATGAAACACCGTCAAGAGGTGTTGAGTGATTTGCGTTTTAAAACCGTGATGGAAGCTATTATCAAAGCCATGTATCCTGAAAAACACCGCTCTCAAGTGCTTTACGCCATGCACGCCTGCTGCACCAAACTGAAAGCGTGGATTGACGATATTTTTGAACATGGTGGAAAAAAAGAACGCTGGTTCTACGTTAACACAGAAGACCTGGTTCGTGAAAATGACGAATTCATTAACAACTACCTTCGAAGGATTCACGAAGGAATGACGTTGGACATAGCACGAGCAAAGTCGATGAATCTAAATGTGAAGGAATTGTGGCGTGACGAGATGCCCGATGAGCATTATGGGGTGGTCATTAAAAAATACCCTCACCGACTCGACACCAAAAAGGTTCCCGACGTCATTGTGAGTGAGCGTCTGACGACACTGTGGGTATGTAAAAACATGAGCTTTTTAAGTTGCGAAGTGCTTTCTAAATTTAAAGCATCAGCGCGACAAGATGCGTGGTCTAATTTTCTTTCTTTGTTTTTGAAAATCATGAAAAAATGTGGATGGTGTAACAAATGTGCCGAGGACTTTCCTCCTAAAAAAGAAAGTCTGACCAACCTTTGTCAACCATGTACCACAGAGGGAAAAAAGACTTACACTAGATTTCAATGCGGTCATTGCGATCATTTGAATATGGTGAATGTCATTCCCTGTCCTTGCTGTACTTATGTGATGGCACATCAGTTAAACGAATATCCACCCCATTTTTTAAAGCTGAAATTAAAAATGGAGAAAGATCTGCTTAACGATGAAATGATCGTTAGGATGAGAAACGAGTTGGATGTTCTTTGCTGTGCGCAAGCGCAGTATAATAAGCGTAAAGCAGAGTTTACCGATCAGGAGCTGAATTTGAAGCAGCGTAAAAAAGAGCGTTTTGAACAGCAGCTCGACGTGTTTCTCAATTTGCCTGATAAAATTAACAAAATGCGCGTGTCAGCCGAAGCAAAGTGTAAAATGCCTCCACCACCACCACCACCGTTACCATCGTATTTGTATCAAAAAAACAACAACTATCAGGTTGTGGGGTTTGGGAAAAGAATGGATAAATCGGGAAAACCCGAAGGAATTCATGAAGTAGAATTGCATTTTGAAAATGGGGAGATTCTTAAAAAAACCTACTATCTAGCCCAATGGAATGTGTACACGTATCGCTTTGAAAAAGCTGGAAAAGAGTTCGAAACGTGTTATCATGACATTGAACGTGCGTATGAGGAATACGTGGAAGCAAAAGAGTATGACAAAACCAAGAGTTCCATTAATTTAAACTATGCTCTTGACGGTGCTGTAAGAAAAAAATCAGCTTTTTCATACAACCCTTGTTCCACTGTGGAGAGTTTTGGAGCAGTTCTCTGCAACAGCAGAGGAGATCGTAAGCTTCTTCACCACCCTCCACCGTCGGAATTGCACCCTGAAAGGGCAGAAGAAATTAAAAAAAGATGTAAATGGGATAAGTCTTGGTTGAAAGAAGGGGAAAAAATATTAGGAACTCATCCTCAAACGGGTGAAGTGATTACTTCAGAAGACGGGTACTTTGGTACTGTTAACTTTTAAGAAAAAAAAGACACTTTTTTATGATCACTTAAATGAACATTTATTCTTTTATTATTGTAGCTTACATTTGTAATAGTAGTAATAACGACTTATATTTTTTTGTAATAAAAAAGATATCAAATTTATTTATTTCTTATTCTTTTTCTTTTTATTTTTGTTCACGAGAGGACAGCAGCACCCTTGACAGGCGTAACCCCCTTGTTCCAATACTTTTCTCCCACCGGCTTTGATCACTTTTTCCGTCAATCCGGGAACGTTTCCTATCAGCTTTTGACACACGTACTTGCAGACAAAACGGTCGTTGACCTCGGGAGGGCCTGGGAAACGGGCCTCGAATTGCTCGCCCGAAGCTCCGCGGGTGCACGCCAACAAATAGGCCAGGCTGTAATGGCCGCAGACGTACGTGTTCCAAGACTGGAGGTCCTCAGTAGTTGCGTGTTGAATGTCAGGCCTTGAAGCCAGGGCCTGGGTGAACTCGTTGTATTCGGGAATGCCGTTATTCCCGTAAGAGTCGAAAAATTCAATGACGGGAGAGTTGGGGCGATGGTACAGGGCCATCCAGTGTTCTCCGGGTTTGGTGTGGGGGTCGGAATTGAAAATGAGTCCCCAGGGCGACGTTTTGTCTTTCGCAAAAGTGTCTAGTTTTTCTAGCATGATGTCGGAGGGAAAAACGCCGCGCTCGATGCGTTTCAGTTGGGGGTGGTTTTTCAAAACGACGTCTATTTCGGGGGACGTAAATTGACTTTTGCTGTTCATAATTTAGTAGCGGTACTTGGTCGTCCAGGTCTTGGAACCGTCGATCCACACTTCGTTCTCGAATTCGGAGTACAAAATCACGGAAAGCTGATGCGCTGTCGGGGTACTAAATTGAAATTCAAAATTAATATTGCCTTGATTTTGTCCTGTTGTATATCCGCTCGCTATTTTTCCTTCAGGGTTGAAATTAATGGGAATCATAAAATACCCATTCATGTATTCTTCACGGGTAATACCAATAGGTAAGGCTTTTAGATTTTGACCAAAAAATTGAATGGTTTTTAAATACCCTTCCACACCGTCCACACCTGCAATATCTGCTCCACCAGCTGCTTTGTTAGGAACAAACATCATGCGTTCAAAAGGAAGTTCTTCACCGTCCACGGTCACACGCAACATTTCAAGTCCAGGATTTACAAAATTATAAGGGTTTTGCGTGTAACTTCCATTCAAAGCCGCAGCTTCTTGAAAACAAATAATGGTGTGCATAGGTCTAGAACCTGAAAAAGCGTTTTTAATATTAAATGTAGTTCGACCATCCACAATGGGGTGAAAATCCAGTCGGGGGGAAGGGTAAGGGTAAATAGCCATTTTTCCACCAGTAATCATCTGAGACTCAATCCAAAGATGAGTGTCATCGTTCAATTCCACAAATTTCATATGAAGTCGACAACTACCTGGCACAATTTCAAATTTTGACGCATTTGCACCACCGGTTCCATGTGCCATTAAAACATATGGAGAATCGTGCCAGCGGATTTTTAAGTTCAATTCGGTACCAGGTACTTGCAATTTGTTTGAATGAAAATGGGGAATATAGGGGTTAACAAAAAAAGTTACTTCACCATTTCTTGCATTAACAAATTTCAAATGCCTTTTTCTAGCTCCCAAGTTTTTGTTTCCGTTATACATTTCTAAATATGATATAATTAAGTCAATTTTTTCATTGTTATCGGCAGCGGTTTCACCATCAGCATCAACAGCGGTCTTCAATTGTGTCAATGTATTACCGGTAGGATCTAGATCATTAAAATGACCAGCAGTGTCTTTTTCCCACCCTTCAATTGTCAACCATGTTTCTTTTTCCTGATTGGTCATGGAATAGTGTTTTGAAATATAATCGGCCATATCAACATATTTTGATATTTCTCCAGGAATTTGGTTGTTATTCATTCTGGTTTGAAGAGAATCCATAGTTGCATGCCCTGTATTATTGATGGGGGAAACTTTGTCTGCAGCCACAATATTTGAATTATCGTTTTTTTTAATTTTCATTTTGTATTCAATTAAAATACTTTTACTATCCCAAAAGGATCTAGTTCTATCCACCATGAATTCTACGGGGTTCACATTGGTTTGGTTTCGAGGAAAAAAAGTTTCCCAACGAGATTTTTTAACAGTTACATCCCGAGGAAGAGTGTTAAACACATCTGTAATAAAAGCTCGGGGACCTGTATCTACATTTCTTATAGAATCGTCTTTATCTAATTTAGCTGCTTTTAAAGCTGCTTCTTCTTGAGCTCCTTCTACTAGACCGTCAGCAGGAGCTTTTCGTTTACCACCTACTTGTGCCATTGTAGAAAATGAATAAAATTATCTGTCTCCATATTTATAGGTTTAGTTTATAGGTCTTCCTGGTGCAGCATTTGGTTTAATTTTTTCAAACATCCATTGTAATTCCTTCACATGATCTATTTTAAAATCCACCCGTAAAGGAAAAACAGAACTAACCATTTCAAACATGGGGAATGACCTTATAGAATCACCTAAAAACCTGTCGTGTTGTTTCCAAAAAAAATCACATGAAGATGTTTTGTGTTGCCCACTGATCTTTTCTTTTAGCACGTTTTTTAGGTCTTCCATGACTATCAGTACCGCGCACTGTACGTTTGGCTGCTTTAGCAAAACTGATACCTTTATCTTTTTGTCTATCGATTTTGTCTTTTAATTCAATCATGGCTTTATTTTTTTCATCATTGAGGGCTGATTTTAAATCACCCCCATTGTCTATGGATTTTTTAACAACACTAATGGCTCCTTTAGAAGCACGATTTACGGCTTCTTCTCCAACTTTAGCGGCAACCCCTTTTGCTTTTTGAGCTACTTCTTTACGTTTTCTATTTATCCAACTTCCTAACCCACCACCAACCTGATACAATCCTTCAGGCAAATCAAGATACTTTTTTCCATTTCTGGAGTAAAACACATCGCTTAACCCGCCACCGCTTTGATACATTCCATTATGGTGGGAGTAATCGGATCCGTGAACAATAGTAGGCATAATGTTAATGTTTTTGAATTCTTAAGACTAAAGTGGTCACACCGTCTTTTTCAAATTTAATAAGATTTCCGTTTTCGTCAGTTACTCTTATAGAAATACTGGCAAAATTAGTATAAGCCAAAGGGTTAAACTTGATGGTAATGGGTGCGTAGAAATAGCCTGCAGAATGTCCCGTTGTATTTATACGTGCTACGGGAAGTGAAACCACATCCAGCACAGGAGCTTCTCGATCATTAATAGGAACAACCTGCGATAAATTACATTCAATCATAGCTCTAGGAACAAAAAATTGACTTGCCGACGGTGTTTTTGAATAATTTACCAATTTTCCAACATCAGGTGCTGTTCCAACATACTTGGTTAAATTAAAAAGAGCATCTCCGGCGTTTAATTGCCATGGTTTCTTAAACCATGTTCTATCACCCTGAAAAGCATTTCCATCATATAGAAAACTGTTTGTTCCCGAAATAAGATCGGGTTTAATACCGAAAGCAATTCTTAAAACAGGGTGAAGAAAAATGTTTATCTTCTTTTTTAAAAAAAGATCACTATAGCGATATAATGCTGTTGATGCTACACGTAGTTTGTATTTTGCAACGTCATCAGGAAGAATTTCCACCTGAAAACTCCCTGCTTTAGGATTAATTAAATTGCATGAAGTAATTAGATCTCTATCTGTGTAAGTGTTTACACCAATATAAGTGGCCTTTCCAAGATCTGGTTTAATTCCGTAATAAGTAAAAAAATCGGAATCATATTTAGTACCTGTATCTGATGATTGTGTTACAGGGCGAATTCCTGGAGCACCTGGTTTTTGTAAAATAAATACTTTGCTTTGTTTAAGATCGTAATATAAATAAATACCTACCGAATTTAAATATTCTACAGCCTTTACAAACCCCTCAAAATGTGCTTTTTCTATTGGTATAACATAAATTCTTCTAAGACTACCACCATTATCACAAAACTGAATAGTTATCTGTGTAGGGCGTTGATAATACTCTTTTCCTGCATCGTGTTTAATCATATCTAATTCACACTCTATAAATAATTTGTTTATTTGATCTAAAACAGTGTCGACGGTGTAATACTGGTTTGCGTTAAATTTTCTCATAAAAACTTGACCTTGAGTTTTCTTTTCAGGATCATAATGACCAATTCCAACAAAATATTCTTCAGATATTAAATGATTTTCATTTAAAATATCTGTGTGTTTATCTGTATCAAGAGGCGGTAATCCTACTTGAACCATTCCTATAGAATAGGTATCATCCAATCCGCGTTGTTCGTAAGGTAATAATGCTGTAAATTCTGACGCATTGTTTAACGGGTGTGCCAATAACGATTGATTACTTACAAGAGTTAAGTCTGTCATGTTTTTTGTCTTGTGCACAAACCGTAATCCTATAACTGTGTGATAATTAGGGTTTACAGCAAGAGAAATTCTCCCTTTTGAATCCGCTATGACCACTTTTATCGTCTTAAACGATGTAGAATAAAGAGTACAAGCCAAAGGATATCGCGGACTATATTGAGTACTATAACGATGATCTAAAGAGAAAATACCTAATAAATTTAAAATATCATCAGCCACGGAGTGTTTCTTAACAAGATCACAATAAATCATATATTGACGTTGGTAATTTGTATCAGCAGCAGCATTTAATTTTGTAGCTCCTATCCCTATGTGTAATAATTCTATAGACCATTCGTCGCTTTCACCATCTAACCGAAATTCGGGTACTTCGGCTATAAAAACAAGCGGTGTATTGTTAGAATATATAGGCGTAGGTTTACTTGAAATCCATAAAATTTTTTCTTCGGTCATGTTAAATATTTCAAGTCTTTTACGTTTTTAGCAGGAATCCACTCATTATATTCTGCAGGCCATCCGCTATATTGAACAAGTACTTCTTGTTTCCGTGTTGCTTTATTTATACGCTTTTTTAACACTTTTTCTATTCTGTGAACACCATTATCCTGTTCTTCTTTAGAAACGGGAATCATTTCACTTTCGTAAAACGTTCCTTGTATATCTTCTGTTCCCTTATAATTCTCGATTTTATAATTTGGTGGTGGTCCGGGATCTCTAGCTCTAATTCGGAACCATTCCTCTGTATAATGAGGTAAATACCCTTTTTGAAATAAAGTAGCTTCTTTACTTAATCGTACAACATCACCTACTTTAAAATAATAGTCGGTGTCTTTAGTATTTTCACGCGCTCTAAAATAAGGACCATAAAGATAAGAAACTAATTCTTGTTCGTTATCGCGCGTAACGTCCGCAGGTGCCATTTTAGTAATAGAATGTTTTTCATGATTATATGAATTAACTATTTTTGGTAATTCTTCAATCCATCTGTTAGTTCCCTCTTGAAAAAAAAACTTCCAAAGTCTTCCCTTAATAGTTCGTTGAAGACGCTCTACATGTGCTGCTTTTTTTGCTGAATTACCGCTAATGAGCGATGTCCCTTGATTTTCTAATTCCTTTTTAAACTGTTTATTATGAAATTCTGTTCCCTTATCTGTATAAAGATAATTAGGTGGAAAATGACCGTCTTCATGAACAGCCTGTTTTAAAATTTCTTGATAAGCGCGACTAATTTCAGCAGCGGATTTTTGTTTTAACGGCCGTGTCCAACAGTAGCGAGAAAGAATATCTTCTACAAATAAAATCCAAGCATAACCACTATTAATTTGTTTATAATTTTGCATATCCGATAAATCGGCCTGCCATTCGTGATCCAATCTAAAAACTACAAAGGGGCGTCGTAAATATTGTTTATCGGCTGGTCTATGAAGTTGGTAAACAGGTTGGCTTTCAAGCCATTCACGAGCTAATTTTTCTTTTACATCATATCTTTTCCTTTTTTGCTTAAACTGCACTTTGTCTAACGGTTTAGACGTAGGTTCGTTTTTTATAATAGGCTTGAAGGGAAGAACCTGTTCTAAAAACGCTGTTTTTCCCGCGTAAGCTCCAGGATGTGTGCTTCCGGGACGAAAATAATTTTGAAAAAAATTTTGTTTGTCTTGTCGGGATAAATTTATCTTTTTCTTTTTTGGTGCCATTTACACCATCTGTAAAATCAGAATGTATTTCCACATTACCGCCACAGCATGCTGCCAAACAACATAATGATTTAGGTCGTAACTGAATATTATTAACATCTGACGACTGGTCGGGAGGTTTTTCTTCTTCCTTTTTATAACATTTTTTAAAACACAATAAAAAGGTCGGTAGTGCGGCAGCAGCACACATTTTTGAATACAATCTACAAGAATGGAGGATATTGGTAAAATTAATGTCAAATTTAAAACTCCTGCAAATATTACAGTGAGCGGTCCAACACTCTGTGGTAAAACTAATTACGTGGGAATGATTATTAAATATAAAGACAAAATTTTTGATAAACCACCTACAAAAGTAGTTTATTGCTATGGTGTTTGGCAGGACCGTTTTGATGAATTTGAATCGGAATATGGTGTTATCATGCACAGGGGAATTCCTAAAAACCCATACGATTTATTTTCATCCACTACAAATAAAAAAAAGAAAAAGAAAATGGATGAAGACAACGACAACGACGATAACATAAGTAGTAATAATGAAAATGAAGATAAAGATGAAAATGATGATGGTAATGAAATTGGAATGAAAAGGAAGAAAAAATTTTCAGGACCAGGATTATTAATTTTAGACGATTTAATGGAAGATATTTCACAAAAAAATGGTTCCAAAAAATCTGTTAACACCATGTTTACTATGGGTACTCATCATTATAATGTTACTACAATTACCATTTTGCAAAATCTTTTTGAAAAGCATATGCGTACTTCAAGTTTACAAACACACTATGCTATATGTTTTCCGAATCCTAGAGATCAGAGAGGATTTAGAGAGTTAGTACAACAAGCCTTTACTAATCGTGCTAGTTATGTTCTCCGTGCTCTTGAAGAAGTACAAAAAACTCCTTATCAACCTCTTATTTTAGATTTTACAGTGACAACACCTGATAAATACAGAGTACGTACAGGGCTATTTCCAGAAGACTTAAAACTTACAGGAGAACCTTTTTCACGTATATTTTTATTGCCACCAACATAAAAAATGGATCAGTTTAATCAAAACGGTATTCCTATAAATTTAGAAAATGATGATTTTTTACAGTGGATTGCATCCAGTGATGAAGACAAACAACAATTTGTTCAACAATACGTTATTGACGACAACACTAATGACGGTAGCGATAAAAAAAACGAAAATAATAATAATGATGATGATAATAATGATGATATTGATGATGATGCTAAATTTCTTCAAGAAGCTAAAAATATGACTAAAACAACGCAACTTAAAGTATTTCGCCAATATGATGGATTGCTTAAAAAACAGAATGAAAAAGGACTTAGCAACCGCGAAAAAAGAATTTTACACGATTTAGAATCTCAAATTGAAATTAATTTTACATCGCCCACGTACTCGACAAACGATATTCGATATATGGATAATGATGAAATTATGTGGCACTTAGAAGAATTAGAAAGAAATTTACAAAATGAAAAAGGTCCATGCTACTATAATCTTGAAACCGCACAGCAACTATATGCTAATCTTAAAAGCGAAAAGGCTAGAAGAGAAGCTATTTATAAGTCAAATCTTCCTCCCCCCGTATCGAACAAAAATAACACTGAAATTGAAACAGTAAAAATTGACGATGATGACACAGATGGAGAAATAAGTGAAAAATCTTCATCATCTTCATCACATATTCCCATAGTTAATGAACGGGATGAAGATATCGAAATTTTATCATATCATCCAATCACAGACGTTGATACATTAAACCTTCTTACAGTAAAGGAATTAAAAAAGAGGGAAAAATACTTAGATAAAGTAATACATAGTGATATTACAGAAAAAAAAAGTAAACAAGACGCCATTAATGAAGCAGGTCTCATCAATAACATACTAAGTAACAAATTAACTGGAGAAACAAATGATAACCAAAAACCGACAACATCCGGGGGGATAAGTAATTTTACTGATAATAATAATAATGATGATGATAATGATGATGATAATGATGATAATAATAATAATAATAATAATGGTATTAATATTCTTGATTCTGTTAACAAAAGAAAAAAATACGGTGATATGGATTCCGAAACTCAAGCCAAAAAAACAAAACTAGGCCCCAAAGACTATCAAACAGTTGCCGTTACAAGAACTACAACAACTGTCCGTAGAGGACAAAGACCTGAAGTAAAACGTGAACATGTAAGTGCCACAATACCACCCGATAATGATGATGATGATAATGATGGTAATGATGATGATAATGATGGTGTAAACGCCACTATCGAATCAGGCATTTTGCATAGGAAGAGAAAACAAAGAAGTCCAAAAACAAAAACAAGACGTAAAAAATTAAGTCAATCAGGTGCTAGTTGGATAAAAAATACAGATAAAACAGATTTATCCTCTACTATAAATAAACGCGATTTAATAAACGCATACATTCAATTTTTAAAAGAAGACAAATCATGAGTGACGGTGAAACTTTTATTCACGCATTAGCTAACTGTGATGATGACCAAGCTGATGATCTTATTCGCGCAGCAAACGATGACCAATTAATAGGGCTATGTAATATGGTAAGATCCGCTAAAAAAGGAAAATTTAAAATAGAACCTAATTCAATACCAAGATCGTTTAAACGAACCCTATCCAGTATTGCTGATCAAAACACCATAAAAGGGTTAAAAAGAAATTTAATTCAACGCGGTGGAAACAGAACAAAAATGGTCGGTAAAATATTAAAAACTATTGCCAAAGGAGCATCAAAACATTTAGCCAAAACGGGTAAAAAAACGGTGAAAAATCTTGCCAAAACCGCTGCAGAAGAAACATTAACTAAAGGAATAACAATGGCTAGCGATGCTGCTTTAAACAAAATACGTCCTAAAAACGATCAACCACAAGCAGAACCCGCAACCGATTCTTTACCTATAAAAGACACATCGGAGTCAAATAGTGATAACATAGCTCCGACACCTTCAGGTACATCTAAAGTTTACAAAGACTATTTAAAAAAATATAGAAAAGAAAAAGCAGCAGCAGTAGCAGCACCTAGTGAATAAAAAATGGGAAGAAGAAAAAAATCTATAAAATATTTTGAAAAACCTTTACCCGAATATGGAAATATTTTACAACCCTTTCCAGTCAGGTATTATAAACCCGAAGAAGCACTTCATAAAAGACCTTTTATTCCACCCCCCGAATCTAGAGCAGGAACCACACGAAAAAAATCTACTAATTTTAAAAAAAAATTTTTTCCACAATATGGTGGAAGAACATCTGTTGGAGGATCAACAACTGCTACCGTTATTATAAAAGGACGTCCCATAAACTTACAACGCCAATCACGCGTTAAAATTATTGGTAGACGAGTATGAGTGGACTTCCTACAGCTTATGTGGTTCCTATTGAACAATGGGATCGTATGGTAAAAAAATTAGAAAAAAGACATCATGAAATGATTGAACAAAAAGGAGGTGGATACTTAAACAAATCAGGAAATATTGATTTGCAAAAAGTATTAGAAAACTTTGCAATAAATCAGCAAATATCACAAAATCCCTACACCGATTTTGTTGGTAAAAGTCAAGCAGCTGTTGTAAAACTTTTAAACAATAATAAACTATCTGCAAGAGAAAAAGCAGAACTTCTTCCCGCTCTTGAAGCTTCAAAAAATGCACAACTACAAAATGCACATATGGTAAATCAGCCTCAAAAACAGCAAGCACCACCACAAGCACCTCAACCACCTCAACCACCTCAAGCACCTCAAGCACCACATGTACCTGTAGCACCTGCAACACCTGCAACACCTCATACACCATCACCATCACCATCAAGTACACCTAAATCATCATCCCCAGGACCGTCACATTTTTCACCCATTCATACCAGTCTTAAAGACTATAGAATGACACATAATGTCAGAGTACCTAACATTCCTACTGGTGAAGAATATGATCTATTTTCCCCCACACAGAAAAGACTTTATGAAGAAAACGCTAACGTATATATGCAAGTTAGAGACGATGATGAAATGTCTGACGAGGATAAAATTAAAATTCAAAACGAAGCAGCACATGCTATGAACAATGTTGTAACTAGAATACAACTAAAACAAATGAAGTCTAGATTAAGAGAAAGAAAACCTAAAAATAATTAAATAAAAACCACTTTTTACATTTAAAACATTTTTATTTTGTATTTTATCTTTAAAAAATTACATGTTTTTAAAATCTGGAAAAAAAAACAGTTCCATTTTAAACTTGAGTAGACGTAGATGGTTGACAGACTTGAGACAAATCATAATTACCATCAGGAACTTGCGCCAAATACGTCAAAACATGGTTTAAATCGGCACTGTCGGCCGCCATTTTTTCAAAATCTTCCTGCGAAAATTGATGTGTATGAACATAAGCATCAGGCTCCACCACCGCAACACCTGCATATCTCCCCCCTTCTTTCTTTCTTTTCTTTTTTTCTTTCTTTCCTTTTTTATCGGTGTTAGGTCTTTTACACCCTCCTTGAACAGCAACTTGATCTGCAGGTAATACCGGTTCAGGCTCCGGCTCTGGTTCCTGTTTTACCTCTACATGATCTTGCAATTCTTTATACTCGTTTGGTATTTCCCGCTCAAAAATTTCACCACACTCTTCAAGCGCTTGACGGACCAACTCTTTCTTCTTCAACATCTTATTATGACTGTTGTCCAAAGCAAATGAAAAATGAGCAATGTGTTTTGCAACGGTCGTACAGTACAAATCCAACAGTTGTGCAGAATGGTCGTCTAACTGTTGCCTTAACAAAGGTAACATGTTATCCGTTGTAAACTTAAGACTTTCCAAAAACTTCTGACAGCATTGAATATTCATCTTGATCTTGCACGGCTCTTCGACAGGATGAAATATTTTTTTAAAAACACAAATCTATATACCAAATCTAATCACATGACTTCAAAAATTTTGAACCAATAAAGAGGCTTCATCGTAAGTTAATTTAAATTTATCCATAATATATATTTTACGTATAGCAGTTAGTCTATCTAAATCTCTTATTTCCCGCGCAAGGTCCATTAAAATAACCGTCAAAAGAAAAATCATTATAAATCACCAACTAGGACGTTGAAGTCGTCTTGTTCTTCTTCTCCGCAATTCTCTTGAAAAAGTAAATTTTTTAATTCCAGCTCTATTTCTATGTATTCTCCTTCTCCTTTTTATCATACTGCTGGTGTATAAATACGTAATCCCAAAGGATTTGATTTACCACCACGCTGTCTTTTTCTTCGTCGTCGCCGTCCACCGTATTGTTTTTTAGCTCTGTCTATTCCATATTTAAGCAATGCATGTGCTTGATTTTCAAACAAGTCTCCCAACGTTTTATTTTTTTTCCTCAATTTTTTAGTATAAACATTAATATGTTTCCTAGCTTTACCATGAACTTTGTTAGCTATTGTTCCCACAATCTGTCTCTTTAACTTATTTTTCTGTTTGTTTATCTCGCTCTTAATCTTTCCGAACACCATAATGACCAATATAAAAATTTTAAAATTATAAGTTTTAAAAAGCTGTATGTCTTTACTTATATAGCTTTCTTGTCCGGTGATTTAATCAAAAATTCCTCATATGCATCGTCGGATCCGTCCAACGCAACATCCAACTCCTGTTCACTCGGTACCACAATAACCTCTTCAAAAACAGCTTCATCTGCACACCCGCGAGCTTTTCTTATACGGAATATTAATTTAGAAAAAACCCATTTACATGCAGGTTCTGCCCATGATAAAAAATATTTTTTAAACAAAAAGCGCATTAATATTAATCGATCCATGAATAATTGTCCTCGTCCAACTGATCGTATGGTGTTTTATGCTTTAGCATATCCAAAATGTCCTTTTTATATCCTTTTACCAAACCCAAATCAATATGCGGTATCCACGATGTCGAATCACAGTATAATTTTTGAAAAACATACTTTGGTTCCATTGTTAACCCCTCCACAAAAGTGTATGTAGGATTTCCCACAAATTTCAATTTTAAAATTCGTGATAACAACAGTTTATAATATCTTTTAATTACCAGCTTTTGATCGCGTGTGGGTTTACCAAAACTGGTTTGAGGCCATCCTTCCAACAAAATCAAATTATCCAACCCGTATCGTATTTGTGCATACTGATGTGGTGTTATAAACCATGCACTCGATCGTGAAAACCTGTCCCCTCGAGCAATTTTGTAAAAATCAATTAACATATGAATACGATTCAAGTAATCTTCAAAATACTCTTCCATACGTCGCGCTCCTTCTTTCAAAGTTTGACAGCACAAATTTGAAAACTCGTTTCCAAAAATAAGCCTCAACCGGTTTCTAAGATTGACCATATATCGCACATTACCGTTACAATATTTACAACATCTCGCATACTGTTTAGAGTAAAACTTTCTAGCACCAACACCTGTTCTTGATTCACCATGCTCCTTCCATGGTTTAACAATTTTACGTGCATGGAAAGGAATCTCTACTTTACGAACATATGGATAAAAAGTAGCCCACGGTTTACCATCTCTTCTAACCGGTGGCATAATGTCAAATGATATTGTCTTTAAAACCTTTTCACTTTTAAAAAACTTTTTTACCAGCTATCCCATTAATTGCAGCACCCAACCCTTTTTCGGCACCCATACCGAGCGCTGCACCGCCAATAATCTTGGCTAAAAACTTTCCTATAGCAGCATAACCGCCGCCTCTTTGACCTTTCTTCTTTCTATATTTAGTAATACGTAGTGCTTTTATCGTCATTTTTTTTTTTCCTTTTTTATTACCTTTTCTTCTTTTCCCCATTTTTCAAATAAAAGATAAAAAAGGAAACACCGAAGTCACTACTTTGTTAACAATATCTCCAACATTTCCTCCATGCTGAACAGCTTTTATACCCTTTTTTGATCTGTATTTTATACGTCTTTTTCGTCCTCCCTTTAAAATTCTTCCAAAATTTCTAGCATCAAGTCTTTGAATACGTCTCCGTCTCTTACGTTTTTCAACCATGGTTTTAAATAGTTTTATAAAAACGAAATCTTTTAAACCTGTTATTAGTAATACAATCAATATCTGAAATACTCCGAGACAATGTGTTTTGCAAATAAGCTAAATATTTCATAAGCTCCACCATGGAATAAACAGTCTTTGCACTTCCATATCTCCCTTTATATACCTTATAAACGGTTATGGGTGATCTGCTATCTTGCTTAAAAAATTCTAAATATAAATTCTTAAAAGAATTTTCACAAAAGTTATAAACATAAAATCCGTAACAGTTTTTTGCAGATCCTTCTAAAATATGTCCTAAATCTCCAAACTTGCTCTTGTAAGAATTAATAGACCTGATAATTTTCCACACGTTGTAAGCACTGTTATAAACCGCTAACTTTTCCATATTTATCTGCCAAAAATCAATTTTTTAGCGCCCTTAATAGCCTTATATGTTTCACTAGGACTGGTTTCCCAAAACATACGTTTAGCTGTTTTTAAAAATTCTTTACCTTCAGGATTTGCATATTTTAAAAGACTACCAAAACCACCACCTTTCTGTTTTCTTCTTTTCTGTGGTTTATTTCTCAATTGCTTTAAATACCTTAATATTTTCACACGCTTCTGTTTTCTCTGTTTAGCATTCATGATCTTAAAGCATTAAAAAAAGGTTTAAAAACAGCGTAACCCTGTTGAGCACCACGATAAGCACCGGGATGTGTTGCCTTTAAATACCATTTAGCACTTTTCTTTAAAAAAGATCCAAATTTACCAACATTATTGTCAGGATCAAGCTCGTTCATTAACCCACCACCTTTCTGTATTTTTTTCTTAGTTTTTCTTAATTTTTTTAATCGTCTTAATATCACTATACGTTTCTGCTTTCTCTGTTTAGCATTCATTATTTAAGAAGATATTAACGGGTAATAACGCCGTTCCCAAGGTTGTATCCGTTGTTTTCTCCAAAAAACATTATCAGGATTCTGAACTATTCCTCCTTTCTGTCTTTTATACTTTCTTTTTCCTCCTTTCATTACTTTTCCCAGTACCTTACCAAGGTTTGATACCCTACCCTTTAAAGATGCTAAAAAAGGATTGTTCGTATACACACCACCACCCAATCCGCCAAAAATATCTCCACCTTTTTGAGGCCTTTTCTTTTTTCCTTTTTTCTTTCCACCCTTTCTTCTCCTTCCCATATTGATATCTATTAAATTTTTTTACCCCGATCACACACCTATTTATACATTTCTATTTCACCATAATTATTATATGCCCCAGTAGTATAGTGGTTAGTATCCCTGCCTG
>JANTNT010177399.1:0-18692 GCA_024752375.1 Entacmaea quadricolor
GTTGTTGCTGCTGCTGCTGCTGCTGCTGCTGCTGCTGCTGCTGCTGCTGCTGCTGCTGCTGCTGCTGCTGCTGCTGCAAGTGATGTTTTTTGTGGTGATGATGGTGATGGTGATGATGGCAGTGATGTTGAGAGGGGGGTGATGTGATGATAGTGATAGTGATTTTGGTTTTTTTTGTTATTGATTTTGTTGATGGTGTTGTTATTTATTGTATTTGTAACATTACATCATTTCTAAAAGATTAATGGAAACTAGTGAGTAAACTAGTAGGACTGCACCAGCATGGAAGAATACACCAATGTGTAATTAATATAATGACAGGTGAAGGGAAATATGTAACACAGTAAAAAAAGAATGCTTCACTTTACTGATATTTTGAGCCATTTGTCATAGTAAAAAAGGGAGACTTTTTAATGATGTTACAAATTTCCTTTCACTCATTGTTACTGATAAACATACGTGTACCAAGAAATATTACAGATGTTAACTTTCTCTCCGTTTTGCAAGCATATCCTTTAAAATCCTTACCTAGATTAAAAACAGAAATCCTTTTCATGTATCTATTGAGCCCAAAATCTTTAATAAGCATATCCTTTAAAATGCCTACCAAACAGAAATCCTTTTCATGTATCCATTGAGCCCAAAATCTTTAATAAGCATATCCTTTAAAATGCCTACCAAACAGAAATCCTTTTCATGTATCCATTGAGCCCAAAATCTTTAATATCAAAATCCTTTAAAATGCCTACCAAACAGAAATCCTTTTCATGTATCCATTGAGTCCAAAATCTTTAATAAGCATATCTTTTAAAATGCCTACCAGACAGAAATCCTTTTCATGTATCCTGAAGTTTTCACAATGTTTCTAATCCTTTTATTTCCCTGAAAGGTGTATTCACAGTTTATGGTAGAAGCAGAGTCAAAACCAGAAGATCAGAAAGAATCAACTTGTAAAGAAGAACCACCAGCCATCCAGGAAGCCTGGCCAGAAACAAGCTTGGAGCAAGAGGAACAAAATAGTGTGCTTGACAAGGTACTCTGTGATGATACTCAAAAGGATGAAGTCAATTCAACTCTGAAGGCTCTGCTGTCATCAGAACATACAGAAGAGGCCAGACAAGTACCCAAAGAGAGCACCAAAGAGGCTAAGGAGTCTGAAGAATCTATTGATTCATCTACAAAAGAAACAACTGAGTTATCCAGTGAAGATGTTAGAGGAACAAAAGGAAATGAAGTACTTGATGTTTCACAAGAAGAAAATGAAGATATTAAGCAAGATGAAAGCAGCAAAGAGACAACTCAACAAGAAGTTGAAGATGTCATTAGTAAATTATCACACACAGAGGAAATGGAAGAGTGCAGTGAGGGAATAGTAGAAGAACCAAGTAAGTAAAGTAATACAACATATCTTTAAAGTGTAAGCTGCCAAGTGTATTATCTCAGTGGAATGTAATGCTCTTAGATTGCATCAATAGCTATTAGTGTGGCTATTAGCAGTTTTACATTGAAGGCATTGTAGTATTGATATGTTAACCTCTCTTAAATGATCTTTAAACAAATGAATATTTGCCTCCAGGCTCATCTGTACAAGTAGCTATTAAATAGAAAGCCTATCAACATAAACTAGTTTAATTGACAGCTGTCTAGAATGGAGAGATGGCAGATATCTTTGTAATAGAGCTTTTTGAACTCACAATATACCTTTGTATTTCTGATTGCATACTTGTACAATGTATGCAGAGTTAGCCTTGTTTTGTGAAAATATTCTATTATTACTGTAATTATATTCATACATATTTAGAACCTAAACAATGACTTGTAACAAAGTCTATTCACATTTCAGAAGCACTTGGTGAAGATGCAGAGTCCTTAAATGGTTGTCCCCCAAAGTTACCCAGCATGCATATTACAGCATCAGCAATAGTATGCCCCCCAGACCAAGACCACCAACATCTTAAAAAACTCTACACATCAGAACACAAGCCTGTTTTAATAGCTGGTATAAGTCCTTGTCAAAGCAACAGAGAAGAAAGCCAAACTGAGAGTATTTCTGATAACACTCCTTACCTCATGCTTTATGATGCCTCGGCAGAGAAAGTTCAAAGTACGGGTTGGAAAGATAAAGATGTGCAATATATAAATAAACCTTTACCAAAGATTCCTGGTACTCAACAAATGGGAAGTCAGGAAGACTTGTACAGCGTTCTTAGCAGTGATGATGAACTTGAGCAGGAACTTATGCCTGTTGTACCATCAAGTACAATACAGCCTTCACTGGTAAAGAAATGTGCAGTAGCCATTAGCGGCAGGTCTGATAAACAGGATGATGGAACTTTAAACATGAAACATGGGAATATAATACAAAAAATGAAATTGCCAAATGATGCAATTGAAATGAATAGCAGTATATCTCAGATTGTACCTTGTTTAGATGAACATCATGTATTGGTAGTTGTTCATTTAAAGGAATTCAAAAGTGCTAGTGAGATATCCTCTCAGGGAGATGATAACATGTACTTTGATCATGAAACTTCACCAAACACCTGTCCTGGTTGTTTGGAAGAAAAGTTGAATGAGAATATTTCATTATGCTTGAAAACTAGAGACTCTGAAGGGTGCATACTTTTGCTTTATAAAATTATATTAAGTGAAACTAATGCACCCTTGCTGTCGGAACCTTTACTGTGGAAAAAACTATCATCAAATAATTGTTTATTCAATGTTATTGGTGTTCCTGTAGATAGCTCTGAAAGCCTGGATTTCTCAAAAGAATCTTTTATGAGTAGCTTGGCAGATGAAAGTGAAATGAATTTGAGCACTCAGGATAATTCTATATGCAACGGACGATTCGCAGGGGTAACTCAAGATGGAAGTGTTTTAATTATTGATGCTAGTTCATTGGATACTCTAGCAAAGTTTTGTCTTGGCAAAGACAGACAATTAGATAATACATTTAGTGATCTTGTGTACTGTCCAGGGATAGATTGCTTATGCTGTTCAACTTTTCAAGGATATCTATACTTCTTGAGTCTTGTGCGAACTACTGAACATATTGATTCTAGTGCTACTTGTGATGGTCTACTGAGTGGTGCCAATTCCTTGATAGGTAGGTTAGATGTGTTTGTTAAATTGTAAACTCTTGGTTGAGGTTGTTTGTTTGGTGATCTGCACAAAGTGATAACTTCAATATTCCAAATATTTGTAGTTTATTTAAAATAAATTTTTATTGTTATTATTGTTTGGGGATTCAAAAAAATCAAAGTAGCAACCACATGCAGATAAGTCCATTACTGGTAAAAAAACTGTAGTATTAATGGAGGATGAGTTATTGGTAATCTAGAACATTGAATAAAAACAGTTATTATAATGGGATAGTAATTTTACATGCTGTGATTGACCAATTTGTGGTCCATAATTTATGGTATGGGCCTCAAAATAAAAACAAAGTTAACAGCTTTAAAAAAATGCCATATAATAAATATCTTAGTATCATTGTTTGTTTGGTCCATACCATAAGATATGGATCCTTTTTTGCTTTTTTATGGCCAGTGACCTTTGAGATTGGGCCATAAGGCAGTGAAAAAATCTCTGTCCATAACTTACAGTACAGATCTTATGCTCAGTCTGTGAAAGGTGTGTAATATTTAACTGAAGTATTCAACATTAGTTATACATCCTTAGTCCTTTGTCATTGGATTTTACTTTGAAGGACTAACATTTGAAATGTCAGTGAAGTATGCTTATTTTTATTCAGGATGCTCCTATTTACCAAAACCCATCCATCAGTTAGTACAATATTTACTGATGCAACTCAAACTATATTACTTGATACTTTTCTTTTGTATAAAACTGTTGTTAATTTTTTAAATGATCTAAGATTATTCTAATTATATTTTCACAGAATCAATAAGCTTAACAGAGGAGGAAACAATTCAGAGTTTACTCAAGTTACTACAGAAAACTGAGTTTGAAAACCTAGTACCAAGGTTTACAGCTATTGTACCTCCTGCTTGGTCAGAGATGCAGCAAGAACAACAACAGCGACAACACCCTCAACACCTTCACCAACAGAGTCTTGGAGATGCTACTCTACATACAAGAACATGGAAGCTACAGCCAGAAGCAAAAAAGTTAGGATTTTTTAAAAACCAAAATTTAAAATGTTGTTCATGCATTCAAAAGTTTAGCACTGGGTTTCCCTCTTTTCCAACATGTTGTTTATTTTCATACAGGTCTCAAATTGCTCAAACAGCATTGAATGGGCCAGGGGAACTAAAATGTAAACATCTGACAGTAAACATGTGAATGACTTCTGTTTGTTGGATTATAGTTAACAGAGGGAGATATTTAGGCAACTTATTGTTATGTCTTTGTTTACTTTTTTCAAACCACGATGAAGAAAGCTTTTTGTTTTACCATTGCTTTACCATCATTGGCTATGGGTGAGTGACTGGACCAAAGTTTCTTTTGACTTTTTGTTTGAAATACCTTAATATATATTATAAAATAACTTTCAGAAATCCTGCATTCTGATTGGCTGAAGAGGGTGTTTTTAAGAGAGTTTAAAACATAGTCATTTTTGAGTTATTTTATAAAAGCATTAAAATTCATTTTCCATATTTTAAACACATATAAAAACACTTGGGATATTGGGAAAACACACAAAAAGTTTGAAAATCACTCACCTGGAGGCTTGTGATTTTCAAGCTTTTCTCATGTTCTCCCAACATGGTGTGTATTTTTATAAGAATTTAAAACATGGAAAATGAATCTTATTGCTTAATTAAAGATATTGGAATATTTCAAACAATAATCCAATAGAGAATGTTTATGTTCAATCATCTAGCTCTTTCTGATGAGGACAAAGCAAAAATTAAGCACAGTCATGACCAACCCAACATCAAAAGTGAACAGAGAAATATGACAAAACGTTTCTTAACTCCTATTAACTATGTTTGGATTTTGCTTCTAGGGCCTAATATATATTTTTTGTTTTTTATAATATATTTATATCAACTAAATTCTTCAAACACAGCAGTACCAGTGGAGAGCAGATCTTTGAGCTTCTTCTTCCAAAGCAGTGCCACGTTGGTCATGTTGACATCAAATTTTCTTTCAACTCTGCAAGTGAAAATTCCTCGATGAAAGTTTACTTGTTAAAGCCTTGGTCTCTTAAATCATGGCAACATGAGAGTAACTCAGCAGTTAGTAAGAAGAAAGTACCCATTCTGTCAGCAGCAAAGGAGAATGGACACATCTTATGTGGTCCAGTAGAGCTTGAAAAGGGTCCACATACAAGGATAGCATTAACATGTCCAGAACTTGTGAAAACAAGACATAGAATTCTACTTTTGGTATTTGAATCAGTTCAATCTCAGGTTCACTTGGAGGAGCTGTCAATCACTGTGCGTCGGTTCAAGTACAGTCCAAAGCCATCAGCATTCATGCAATATACTGCAATGCTTGAAGAACCAGCATTCCATCAGCGGCTTTTAGAAATTGTTTGTTCAACAGGTCATGGAAGGACACTGTCTGAGAAATCAAGGAAGTTAGCTCTTGATCTGTTATGTTGGATTGCTGGCATTTGTGTCCATACACCTATTAGGTAAGCTGCATATCTAGACCTGATTCGGTAAAGGACTGCTCAAAAATTGTAATGCTTAACATTTATAATGCACAAATTCTATATGAATATAATCAAAAGTGAAGGACAGCCATTAACATGGTCATCTGAGCCACATGAAGGTATAAACATTTGCAGATGTTATAGCAAAGGCAGCACTTTCTCCTCAGTTATTATAAAACCCTGAGTGTTGGTCCGGCTGGGAATTGAACCCTGACCTTCCTCACAACAGACTGGTGCTTTAGCAACTGAACTAACCTGGAGGTGGTGGTGGTACTCATTTATTAGAGGGGAGGGTTGGCGCAAGTGGAAAGGGAAGATCAGCATTTTTGTGCCAAAAAAGGGAGGGAAGAAGAGACTGGAGGTTGGGGGTATAAGTTAGTGTTTTTGAAAAGGGATTAAACATTGTCATTGATTTTGTGGGTGAAAACAAACCTTGTTTGGTTTTGATACTTGCATTTGTGTTGTGCCATAGGCAGCAGAGTGGTTTGAAAAGTGGGGGGGGGAGCTGACAACTAGAAAAAAGTTTTTGTGACATCATTACTAAATAGCTTTAAATTGTTAATTAAAAAACAATTAAAATTAAAACATGAAATTGTCTTTTAAATATTTGATTACCAGAAAGAAAACTTAGTCTCACTAGTTCTTTGCAAAATATCTTTTCAAATAAATGGCATTACTTATTTCTCAAATGTACTTCACAGGAGAAACAGTCTAATCCATCAAATCCAAAAAAGGTTGAGTGAAATAATTCCTGTGTGTTTTCTGCAATCTGGTCGTACTATTGCACATCAGTGTAGCATTCTATTGCTGTTATGTGCAAGGTGAGTTACAAGTTGTTTTACTGTTTACTTTATCTCAAAGCAAAAAAAATCTTCATTTGATATTCTTAAATTTTCACTCTTGATTTAGCAAAGTTAGAGTTAATGTTTTGATTGAGTTTGGTTGTAGAAAACTTCATGAGTGGTGTTGCATACAGCTCTTCCCTTGTGTCCAATTGTCTAGCTGCCATTACTAATCTAATCATGTTTGCTGTAATTTATTTATTTTTAGACAGTCAAACTGGGATGGAAAGTATGGCTTTCCTAGTACACAGGAGATGCTCCTCCAAGAATTACCTCAAAGGTGTTCTTAGCTCTAAAGACTATGTTAAAAATGTTAAAATCTTTTTCACTTGCCTGTTCAATGGACAACTAACTTTATTTTAATTATTTCTTGAAATTATCCCTAATTGTACCTTGAAAGACATAATTAGGTTACATTTACTGATCATGTTTAATTGTCTTTCTTCTCATAGGCAATCAACTTGGGACAGAACAAATGATTATTGTAAGCTGGAGAAGCCTTTCAGGACCTCTCTCCTTCAAGGAATACTTGAAGTTCTACCCAGTACAATCAACGCTACATCAGCAGGTTCATTACATTGTCTATTTTCACTATTAGTTGGGTATGCAGCACTTGAAGATGTTAAAAAGACAACTGATGTTTGTCAAGAGCTATTGACAGAGGTGTCAACTAAAATGGATTCTCTTAAGTTACATTCACACACTACAGTACAAGCAAGGTAATGTTTTACAGACTCCTAGGCTGCTTTATAAAGGGGGTGTCTTTTTCCTTCATGGCAAGAATGATAACATGCTCATAAGAGTAGCTTTCTTGATCCCAATGAAAATGTTTTTTAAAATTATGGCTGTTTTTTCCCTTCTTTGTTAGCTCTTTATCTTTAAATTGCTTTTAATGAACATTTTCCTAAAAGAAATGCAAATCAGTGGGCTTAGACTTTAGACTACAGGCCTGATTTATGAACTTGAAGGGGGTCAATTCTAAAAAACAATTTAACATGTAAATGTGGTGGGACAAATTCCTGGCTTTTGGAAATCAGACCATCATACTGCAGTCAAATTTTATGACTGTGTATGTGACAATTTAAGTCGAGTACATCTGGGGATGTTTTGTTAAACATATTGAACAAAACATTAAGATTAATAAGATCAAGAAAGAAAATTCTCTATCAAGAAAGCTACTCATAAAAAACAATTTAACATGTAAATGTGGTGGGACAAATTCCTGGTTTTTGGAAATCAGACCATCATACTGCAGTCAAATTTTATGACTGTGTATGTGACAATTTAAGTCGAGTACCTCTGGGGATGTTTTGTTAAACATTAAACATAGTGAACAAAACATTAAGATTAATAAATCTAAATGACATGCTGAGAGAGTTTATTTGACATAACAAGGGGTTGGTATAGGGGACCTCCTGACACATGAAAATATCACAAATAGAAGGTGTTCAAACACAAGAATTATCAGACATTGTTTTTTGCACTTGCCAGAAATGCATTTGTAATTCAATAACTCTTATTCAACAGAATAATATGTAATGAGGTCTCTTTTCACATGGCAAGACCCAATTATGCCTGTATATTTTATTGGTGATTGATTAATTAATTTAATTTTTATTTCACTTTACTTCATTCATTTTATGTGCCAGGTATGGTCTATATGGCTTACCATTTGAGCCAGTGTTATTTGACTTGACTATCCCTCCTATTGCTGAATCAACCATCCCATGGACTGTTCCTTCAGTACAGTCATCCTCTCAAGATGGAAACTCTTTAGCTGCGCGACAAAGTTATTGGCCAAATATTCCAAAACAAAAAACAACAGCAACAACTTCCAACAAGCCAACAACCACTGCAACTACTAAAACTGCTATTGGTTAGTAAATTAGATGGTTAAATGTTTTTACTTATGATAATTTCCTTGAGATAAAAAAAGCCTTGGTTTAGAAGGTAATCCAATCAGTTAAAGGCTGGTTTTTCAAGGGAATGAATCATATGTAAAATTTAAATTTGAAAAGTTTAAAAAGTGTAAAAATGGAGTTTTACACTCGGACAGAGGAAAACAGAAATACTAGAGAAAAGAACCAAGATACTATAAGAAGCAAGGCCTCTTAATCACTATGCCATCCTTATTACTCATCAAGAGCTTTACAACTTTCAGAGTGTTTAAACCACAGTGTGTTGAACAAAAAGCTGTTTTATATTGTTATTAATCAATATTTTTTAATGTTATAAAATTATAAAATGTATATATTTATACTGCAACTTTCTAGCCAGTCAGAGCATGCATAGGAGATCCTGAAGGAATAAAAGGAGAACTGGGATTTGCCTTTTTGGAGGGCTGGGAAATGGGATTTCATGCACTGGGACGGATTTATAATCAAAGAAACAATAGAAAAATCAGAATGGGATTGAAATTAAGATTTGAGCAAACCATGCTGGGACTATGAAATATGATCTGGGATTTGGGTAAAATTTTGGCTGGGAAATGGGATTAGGACCCCCTTCAGTACCCTCTGCATAGTATCTGGCACAGAAATATTTTATAACCTATGGTTCATTCAAGGCTTTCAGAATGTTAGTGGTAGGTGTTCATAAGTCGAAAAGGAAAGAAAATGTAACTGGCAATTAACTTTGAAGCAATTGCTGGAGCTCTGGTAGCCACTGGCTTTTTTCTGAAAGCCCTGTTTATTCTCATAACATGTGTGTCTGTTAATTGTTTAAAGGACTACAAGATCTAGAAGGTGGCACAGACAGTACGCAGTATATATCATCACTTGTTGCTCATCAAGGTCTACTTGAAGTTGAACCATTGCATTTCAATTGTACATCTACTAGTGATGGTGCCAGGGTAGAGAAGACCGAGTCATCTCAAGTAGTACCTGTAGCTGGTTTATCCACAAGTGGTGCTACCAATGGTCAGTCTTTATCTTCTATGCTCCCTTCAGTGTCTGTCTCTTCAGAGCCTGATGTGGAGTTCTTGAAGGTTTGTTGAGTTTTGAAAGGGTTTGATTTAGTTTTTTGCATAATTAAAGAAGCCTTGTCAACCACAATGCATTTTTCACCTATGTTTTGTTTACAACTTGAAATTTTATTTATGAATGTGAGAATGATTGAATCTGATGCTATAGTAATACAACATTAGCCAATCAGATGAGACCATTCTCTTGGTTTGTTGTATCAGTTATTTTATGAAAAACCTGGTCATGCCACATTCAACTGATAAGCTTAGCAACATGGAAGGTCAATCTTTAGAGTAAAATATGGATTAAGGATGTTCACGAGCATTGTTTCTGCACATCCTTTCTATGCATGAGTGTGCATATAAGTGAGGAACACCTGGCATATTTTTTTACTTACAGTAAACATCAGGACACAACACTTTCTGTTGAAATAACTCTTTAAAAAGCACAGTGACCCACATTTTTTACTTTTTAGATGTATTTACTCATTTATATCACAGATTCTCACTGAGTATGAAAAAAAGTTCAACATTAGAAGTTTATTTTTTTAGAGCTTTTCAATCTAGGCAGGTGAAATTGTTAGTGATTGCCAGTGGTTTTTATATAAATTAGTGTGAATTACCATGAGAATTATCTACAAAACCCCCAATGTTTTGGGCTTTATGATAGAAGCTAAACAATATCTATCATCCATAAAAGTATAAAAAAAGTTTAACGTTAGAACAGTTGCTCAGTTAGAACAGTTCAACAGCCTACACTATATACATTGGAGGCATAATGTACTAATGCACTAATTACTTCTCTTGGTTGTAAGCTGCCATTTGCAGTCCGAAAAAGTCCTCCAAGCATTGTAAAATTGGCCTGAAAAGCCCGGTTGGGAGGGCCAGTTAATGTACTCACTATATATACTAGTTGCCCACAAACATCCTTAATTTGATCAACATTGATTCAAAAAAGTATATTGAATAAAAAAGATATTTCATTGGTAATGCTAGTTAGATTTGTCAATTTGTCAGAGAAAATAGTGATTGTGCTTGCTATGTGTTGTGGCTGACTACTATTATTTAATTACTACTGTTACTCATTACATTTATTATTTGTTATTTCAGCAACATTACCAACAACTTGCTAAGTTACATCTACATAAACAAGAACTTGAGAAACACAAGCAAGAACTAGAAGAGCTAGCCATGTGGTCCATGTTTCCTAAGATGATTCCTAAACCTGATGTTGGAGAAGGTGGTGAGCCTGCTTCAGCAGTGGAGTATGTTCAAATGCCATTAGGAAATTACTACTATTCTCAGTACTCCCCTGGTGTATCAGTAAATCTGTCACTTCAGAAAAAAATGGCAAGCAAGAAGACAGCCGCCAAAAAAGGTTCACCTTTGACCCCTATTCATTGTCAGCAAAGTCAGGTATAATCATTTTGGTTTTCAATTTTATTTTTTCACTGCCATTTAATTTTCCACCAATTTTCAGTCATTTATTTTGTACTTCTCAGTTACATTTACCCAACCTCTTAACCTATTTTTTAATTGTCAATTTCTCTTTCATTTTTAATTTCTCAATTAATTTACTAATAAAAACGTATAAAGTTTTATTAGTATATAAAGTTTAAAAATTTAAAAGCAACGTTTCAACGATATCACAGCATCATTTTCAAGCAATGAAAGAAAAAATTTAAAATTCAACTATATATAAAAAATGAATCACGAAAAATGCAAACAATTAGAATAAAGAATGCCCAAGGGAACTAAGTAAAAAGCTTTGCGTGAATAGAATCATTTTGAGTATTTAAAATAGGCTTTATATCCCTAATGAATAGCATCTCGTACAAAAGGCAATCAAACTTTGAAGTACATTTTTTAAGTACAGAAACATTTTGATGTAAAGTATCCAAACCGGTGTCATGGTTACGAATAATGTGCTTGCCTATAGCCGAGTATTTATGTTCGCTTATGCGCTGATGCAAGTGTCAGGTTGTAAAACTGACATAATCAGCATCACACTGATCACATTTCTAATAATACACGATGCATTGCTTATTTTCAATTCTCTCACTAATTTCTCATTTTTTCACTTCCATTTCTTTAATTGAGTTTCATTTACAATTTTATTTCTCATTTTTAATTTCATTTCTTTCCTAATTTTAATTTTTCTTCTCTTTCTCAGTTACCATTACCCCAAAGTCTGATCATTGAGCGTCTTCATTCTGGTGCAAGACATCATGTTGTTTTAGACTTTGGAAGTGTCATGGAGCTGACAGACATCATTATTCCCAGTTGTTCTGACCTGTCATCACTTTCTATTGATGCTTGGCTAGAGGGTGAGGAGAAAGATGCACAGAGGATTGCTATTGTATCTGACATTGGTAGTTGTGGTTGTGTACTGAAAGATCTACACCCACCCCCTGTGTGCCAGTTTGTCAAAGTAAGAGATTTTAATTCACATAGACTGGTCATTTACTAAAGACTCCTAGTCAGCCACAAATTGATGTTGATCAAATAAATTCATATTTACTCTAAAGATTGACCTTCCATGTTGTTAAGATTATCAGTTGAATCAGTATGGTGTGATGTGACTAAGTTTTTTATAAAATAACTGAGACGACAAACCATGACATTGGTCTCATCTGATTGGCTAATGTTGTATCATTATATCACCAGCCAATCAGATGCAATCATTCAATGCAATTATGTATCTACTCCATTCTACTATAAATGTTTAAAATTTCAATGTTGTCTCCATCATAATTAAGTTGGGTGAATAACCCATGTTCAACCTCTATTACCCGTTGGTTGTAGTGACGTTTCTTTTCATTCTCACTGCTTGTGAATGCTGAGTTGAGCTTCTAATTTAGGTAGCTCTGCGTACGGGTTAAACACCATTACATCAAAAAATAATGATGATAACCAGGATTCTTTAATAGAAGGACCTGGAGCAAATTTAACCACACAAAGAGTACAGCCCAAACCTTTAGACACTGTTAGATCTTTTAAATTTCTCCTACTTGTACTAGTAATTAATAACCAGACAATTGATTTCACCAGTGATAACTATGATTGTGTCATTTTAGTTAACTGTTGTTGGCCGACCACGCAGCAATGCGAAAGTTAGAATGAAGATTGGTGAATTTTATGGAAGACCTCACACTGCATTAGACACGTTTGAAGAGACCTATGAACAACGCTTACGTGTCCTGGAGAACATGTATGAAGAAGTTCATTGTCACTACAGCCTTGCTTGTAGTAAACTTGAATCTCTTCTTGAGAACTCAAATGACAAAACCAAGATCCAGAATATTTACGACCAATGCATTGATCTTCAGCTTCAGCTGAACTTTGTACATCAGTCTATCAAACGGGTACAAATACACCAGGTACAATCATACAGGTCACAAAATGAAGCATGCTATGATCACATGAGGGTATTATGTACCTGCTTGGCTGAGACTCTTGTGGCACTTGCAGCGGTAGGCCCTGATGAGAAAGGATTCCTAGCTAGGGCCAACACTCCAACAGAGCTTCAAATCAAGACCTCATCACTACCTCGTGACTTGTGTGAAGTTTTGTTCAAGAATCTTTTCATTCATGGGAACCCTGTTTTACGAGTGCGAGTAGCTGCCTTGTTATTACATACTTCTTGTACTAAACCATGGTGGGGCTGTTTTTTAGCTGATGTCCTTAAACAGTTTTTCTCATCGTCTCAACAGACAGTTTTCCCCCAAGAAAGGTAATGTGTATTTTCATGGGTTTGTGCTACTCCTAGATCTTGTTCTTCTCCCTTAACTTGAATAGTCATGAGATTGGAATACTAATTTAAAAAATCCCTTGATAAAGGGGAAAAGTTAAAAGTCCCTGAATACACACCTTAAAAAGTGTAAAGTTTTTAATAATAAACGTTAAAACGAGAAGCGTTAACATTTTTAATGCTTGGATATTTCGGCTGTTGACTAAAGCCGTCATCTGCAGTTAACCGAGCAATTAACAATTTAAATGTAAAGTTTTTTAATACATCGATCCGCATTCATTGTTCTACCTCCCTAGTTAATTTTGCTACGTTAGACATGCTAAAATGTATTTGTGATATGCAGTATGGAAAAGAAACCAATTGCGGAAAAATGTAAATGTCTGTCTTAGAATAAATGCATTGTAAAGGTACTTTAATAAAGAAGCTCATGAATTTGGTCCTTCAAGTAAAGCCGGGATTGGTATATTTAGTAGTGAAGGAGAAACAAAGTGCTTCAAAATGTCTTTGGTACAGAGAAATTTGAAAATGACAGCAAAATACCTTCAACAGCTGTTATATTACAGCTGTCGGGTTTTTACATCGAATAAGTCGGTTTCACATTGACCTGATAGTCTCACTTAAATGATCTTAAAAACAAGCTGTAATAACAGCTACTGAAGGGTTAAGGTGCTGTTACACTAGGCAATATTTCTTTCAACTTGTCTCGCACCGTTTTGTTGAAAGATTAAAATAGTGTGTTGCAGTTGCAAGAACGGGTTATGTTAACTGGAATGTTTTGTGCAACTTGTCTCGCAATGGTGACAGGAAGAAACTGGAATAATCACGATGCATGAATAAAAGAAAATGTTCATTCAAATCGTTGCGGCAACAAAATTGCAAAACTCTTGCAACTTGACCCACAATTTTGTTGTGAAACAAGTTGCAAGGAAAATTGCCTAGCGTAACAGCGCCTTTAAAATGAGAAAATGAAAAATGGGATGCTCCTCGACAGATGTTTCATCTAGAAACTTCCTTTCTCTGGCAGATACTTGTATTTTTCAGAGCGTCCAGCTTCCCCACCCAATCATTACACCACAACTGCTTCAATATATAGTTAATTGTTTGCTAATTAATATCTTTACTCCCCCCGGTTAGCTCAATTGGGAAAGCACTAGAGGTCGTGGTTTGGGTCCTAGCCAGACCAACACTTAGGGCCTTAAAATAACTGAGGAGAGAAGGTGCTGCCTTCGCTATAACATCTGCAAATGGCTAGAGCTGAACATGGCTCAGATGATCACATTAATGGCGGTCCTGCACGTTTGATTATGTTATATAGACTTTGTGCGTTATAAATAATAAACATGATTATATCAATAACAGTATGTTTAATGGCCTCCAGGGTGTTTGTGGTGTTATCAGTCCTTGTACAACAGTCTCGTGATGTCTTACCAGTCCTGAAGAGTTTGCTTCGTCTGCTTGACAATGTGTTATCTGGTGAAAGTAAGCTGGGCCAGATTGATACACAACATATTGACTTGTCTCTTGTTGGCTGGGTTGTTCTGTTGCTTGCACATATTCTTAATACATGTGGTGTCGGAAGAATGCAAACTTCTTCATCAGGTGACAATTTGAGATAAATAAGTCTACTTAGGGAAGGTTAATTTATTATGACAAGGGGGGCATGAAGATTTTAATGAGGGGTCTTAAATTTCTGAAAGATATAGAGGGGAGCCTTCTTAGTTTGGGATGGCTTTTTGAAATTTTTATTACCATGCTGGTGAATTTTTACAATACTTATTTGGGGGCCACAAAATTTGGCAAGTTCAGAATTGGGGGCTTTGAAAATTTCGTATTCTTAAATTGAAAATCTTCGTGCCCTCCCTCATATTAAATGAACATTCCATTAAGGAATGCAACATGCGTTCAAACTCCCAGCATGTTTATATCACACAATAAAGATTATGCACTCCAGTTGTATCTTGCTCTTGTAAAACAATTTCAAGGGATAAAATGATGTACAGGACTGTCACCAACAGTGCGGCTAGTCCAGTTTCAACCTGACCACATTTTGTTAAAAAGCCTCATAATTCACTTTCTCTCAACTTCCCAACCAGACCAATCTAGAGTGGTGACTGGACCGCTTTTTGTTAAAAAGCCTTATAATTCACTTTCTCTCCACTTCCCAACCAGACCAATCTAGAGTGGTGACTGGACCACTTCCTGAGTGATGGCGACAGCCATGCCAAATGTGTTTATATTTAGACTATGTCATGCAATTGCTTGAACTGCTTCATATCTTGATTATTGTAGGAATACGTTGTATAACGTAAAATATAGGTTTTTGTAAGGCTGTATCAGCAGATTACAGATTACATTCCATTTTAAGAGGGGGTTTAATTGTAGAATTGATTGAAGTTGAATTTCTTTAATTGGCAAGTTTAATGGGCACATAATCAATGGGGAAAATAAACTGTCCTTTGGGAGTAGTTCACCATCAGAACCATCACTAGGTACTTCATATTGGGTATATTATTTTGTAATCTACTCTGTATGTGGTCGTCATGTTTTGATGTATTTTTTTACTGACAAAACAGAGCTAACCCTAAACCTACATGTAACCCATGAAAAGGCATAATATAGTATCCAAAATATTCTTGAGAAAATATCAATACATTAGAGTCCAAAATATGGTTCTCTATATGAAGTACTTAACGAACCACCCTGTATCCTTCCCTGAACTGCCTTCCTTAATGTTGACCTACTAGATGTTTTTTTGTTGTTGCAGATTCAGCTGGTGCAGGAAACTCTTCAAGTGGAGCGAGTTCGAGTGCATCCAAACCTTCTATCTCTAGCTCATCAGACAAGTGGGACTTTATTGTTCCTTCGCCAGCCACGCAAACAACTCAACAGTCAGCAAGTTCCACTGGCTACCGTCAACACCGTCACAAGCTTAGAAGACAGATCTCAATCCATGAAAAACAACTTCAGGAACTTCAAAAACAGCAGAAGAAGATGATGGAAGGACAGGGAGCTGACTCGTCTGAGGTACAACACATCCAGCAGGCCTACGCCAAGTCAAAGTTTACCTCACAAGCACTAAAGGTTTACATACATATAATACTTTAACCAATTGAACCAATACTAACTCATATTTTGATTAACATCTGTGATGATAATACATTGCACAAGAAAAACTACATTAATTGGGTTGTCCATGACATTGTCTAGTCAGTTTTTACTTGAATCTAATCTTGTCCGCTCTAATTCCCACCAATGTTGCCATGCAACATCGTACATTGTTACACATAACGTGCTCGGTTTCGTTGTTTGGAAGTACCATTAGAATTAGTATTAGTCTGTTAAACAAATCACAGAACTCGACCTCACTGTTTGTCCAATCAGAATGCTTGGACACAATATGGACATGGTTACCACATGCCAGTGTGCTTCACATTTATTTTGTGGGCGTTATTTGTTCTGCTAAAGCTGATAAGGAAATGCGTTCGGTGTGTGTACATACAGAGAAAGAATGAATAAAGAGAAAAATATCTTTAAGCCCTTGGAGGAAATCGAACCCCACATCTTGGGTTTACTAGTCCACTGTGTTTCCCCTATACCACAAGGACTAACCACGCAGGCAACACATCCAGTCAATGTAATGGATGAGGAAACTGCAGGGATGCCAGGGCATTATTTTCTCTATGGATTAGTTGAACACTGTAAATTTGGGTACGCATAGAATTATGATAAAAATGACGATATTTTACACGAGTTGTCTTTTTTTCACGTATCTTTCGTTCAAAATCAACATGTTACGCAGGATAATTTTTAACATCTTTCAAAAGGACAACATTGTCTGCATTCCACGTGCGCTTGCCTCAGTCAAAGCAAACTACATTTTTGGTAGGCATTGCGCACAAAATCATCAATAAAAATACACGAATCAACTTGCTGAAAATTTGTCACTCTGCTTTGCGAGTTTTTGAAGGTGAATCTTTGCCGAATCCAAAATCTATATGCATTGCCGGATTTCAAACCGAGAATGACTGGGGCAAATCGCTTTATACTGGATGAATCATCGCAAGACTCCCAAAACCGGAAAGAGCATTCCTCAAATTCATGAATAATTAATGAGGACAAAACAAAGGAAAATCAATACCGTGAGGTGGTTTGGATACAGTGATCCAAAACTTGCATAAATTAAGCCAACTTTAGCTTTGAATTTCTCCAAAAATTATTAATAAAATTGAGAAGCTCGATGAAACACTCTCTCTCGTGTTTGATCTATTACATCAAGATTTGCTAAATTCTGAAGTTTGGTGTCCCCAATCGGGATAAAATTGAATGAGATACAGCCATTCAAAAACTCTAAAATTTACTAAGAAATGTATAGACGTCCGGACAAAGCGTTCGGTTTTCTGCACTTTCCATACATTTCTTTGTAATTTCCAATGCCTGTATCTCATTCAATTTAACCCCAGTTGACACCAAACTTCAGAATTTTGTAAATCTTGATTAGCTCTCTATGGTTTTGGGAGTTTTGTGCTGATTCATTCACTATAAAGCGATTCGCCCCAGTCATTCACGGTTTGAAATCCGGCAATGGCATGTTCAACTGCATCAAGTTTTTTTACAAAGCAGTATTGCAAAAAATTGTCGCTGTCAATCATCTCGTGTGACATCACCTTTAAGACAATAGGTGGTTTTCGATTTCTATTATCAATGCTTGTATTACTAGCACTGATGATGGCACAAGTACTGCTGATACATGTTCTTTATCAGAAAATGCTTAAATAGTCAACGTTAAGTTATGGATTTGAATTACCTTATAGCATATAAAAGACTTGGTGAAGCTACGACATCAAGAGGCCGAGTCTTCAAGCAAAGGCAAGAAGCCAAGTGCCAGTAAATCCAAAACCTCAAACCAGACAGGAAAGTCTTCAACATCTGTACCTCTATTGTTGTCTCAGATCACGACTGTTCCTGTCATGAAGAGAATGGTACAACTGGTTCTCAATGTGGATTCTTCGTGCCCTGTAGATCTTGTCCTTACCATATGCAAGGTAATAGTTTGCAAAGGTTTTGAAGAAGTGTGTAAAAGTTACCTTTGGAAGTTGAAGTTTGATGGTAGCTCTATCAAATCATTTGTAGAAGATTGTTAAGCAACATCAATCATGCGGTCACGTTTTTGGCTGGACGTTTATTTTGCATCGCTTGGAAAATAATTCGGAAAGCAATGAAGCATCGACGGGTTCACACATCGTACTGCCATTTACACGTATGAGTTAAAAGGTGGCCAAAGCAATGAATAATCAATTGAATAAAGTCTAAGCGGAATAGCCGGCCCCGAACTACCCTCACTTTAGGTCCAAATATAAAAGCGTTACAATGATTCAATGAAGATGAAACTTTCAGAGTAAATGGCTTGAACCCAGGAGTAGTAGATTGTGAGTTGCTGTGGTCGTCCGGGTGAGTGTAGTCTTGAGAAAGACTGTTGTTGGTGGAGACTGACGTTTCGACAACCTGAGCGGA
>JANTNT010177510.1:0-18676 GCA_024752375.1 Entacmaea quadricolor
GAATAATTTGATTTGTTTCTTTTCTTTACTTTTCTTTCTTTCTTTCTTTCTTTCTTTCTTTCTTTCTTTCTTTCTTTTTTTCCTCCTCTTTTTGTAGCAGCCAGTTTATCCGTGATATGGCTTAATGTGCTATTGATGTCACTTAGGGAAGTCGGTGATTGAATGCCTTGGCATGTGGAATATTCCCACAGTAGTCGTACAGATTATGACAACATTAACGACAAATATGAAAAATGTTATACTGGCGTGAAGTGTGTCATTGATCTTATGTGATTTATTTTAGTCATTGCGCATGCGTCGTGACAACAACAAATCCAAATGGAACATTCGTTTTAAATATTTGTAAAGTGCCTTAGAAAAAATATACACATTGAAAAAACACTGTAGAAATCTCACTTATTTTATAAATTTGATTTACTTCTTTTGCTTTCTCTATATCTTTTGTTCGTTTTGTTTTAAGTAAATTCTAATTTTTTAATAACATTTTCTAACCATAAGACTGGAGTCCCTTTTTAATTTTTGATACAGTTTAGTTGAAATTTTGCAACAAAATCAGAAATATCTAGACTCAAACTAGTTTAAACAATCTTAAGACTAATTTAGTCTGACTTGATAAAAAATACACTGAGTCAGTTAATTTTTTTTCCCCAATGTCACACAACGTTACATAACTATAACGTGACACACGTAACGCACTATCTCCCAGCCATCGCTTTTACCGGCCTTTGGCTATTACAAGCGTTTCATCATAACATTCTATTTCCCCCTTAAGTGAATTCTAATTCAAAAGGGTTTATTGATTTCTTGAGACATTTCCGCAAGGACTCGATAGTTCTTTAATAACGTTAGATAACTAAATGGATTATACATTACCTTTAGAATATGGGTCAAAATATAATAGTTTAAAATCGCTCTCAAAAGGTTGTGAAGTAGACGTTCTAATGGTCACGACAAGTGCTTTAGACGAGAATAAACCAGCCATATACCCCCTGCTATCCACGATTTCAAGTATTTTTATAACTATTTGAGCTTTTAGATTGTCTTAAATAGGAGTGACGCTTCACTCACTAACCAATCCACTAACTTTAAAATATTTTTTTCAAAAGTACAAAAACAACTTTTTTCCATCACTCACTTGCCAATCCACTCCCCTTTAAAGAGTTGTTTTTCAAAAGTACAAAAGAAACTGCTATTTTAGTCAATTCTTATCAAAGTTTTCAGAAGCCAACAGAGTTCTCGAGTTATTCCCTGGCTAAAAATGTTATTAATTATATTCCTTTAATTCTTGAAGTGCTTTTTATCATAATAAAAGTTCCTCGTATCGAAGAAAATATTGAGCTTTCAAAGCATATTGAAAGTCCTGAAGTATCAGGTATTAGAAAGTGCCTGAGAACCAATTCTTTTATAGAAACTCTGTCGTTATTTGGTTGTATTTGATGTAGGCTAGTTCAATGGCCAACTGAATTAACATTAAGGGCTTTCTCTGTATATTTAAGATAATGCAGATATCTTAAAGGTATCACTTCTCAAGTGGCTTGATGATTTCAAAATGATTTTTTTCGTCGGAATTAGTGGGAAGTTTTGTCAAACATATTATGCATTTTGTACAAAAAATATTTATAGAAATATTTAGAATTTTGATTTGTTGTTGTTAGTGTTTTGCTTGTATATTTATGTCTGGTACATACATTTGATCAAAAAGATAGAGCCGTGCACTTAATATTTATTTAATATTTATATAGATTATTAAATTTATCTTTTTCCTTTTTTTTTTATTTTTATATATAATCTTTTTTTATATATTATTATTCATTAGTTAAAATTTCATTTTTCACTATATTTTCTTTTTTCTTCCCCTGTTTGTTTCTTCCTCTTTTTCTCTTTTTGTCAGGTTAATTTTAGCTCACATCGTTTCATATGCAATTAATCAGTTATTTCTTTAATTTCTTTTCTACTTTTTTTTTCAATTCCCCCATTTATCATTTATTTATTTTCTGTTTCATACTAACATTTTGAATACCAAATACCCTAGCTGTAAGCAAGAAATCATTCCATCTAAATAGCTGTGTAAACTCTGCTTTGCGCCAAGAAAACGGACATTCGTCATTACTAGTTCTTTTAAGGTGTTATCTACAATTCCGCATGCCTTTTTTTAAATTCAAAACATAGAATGGCCCGAACTAGCGTCTCTAATGTTTAAACTATTTTTCAGTTCTATCGTCGGTTTTTTAAATCTATTTTAAATTTGGTCTTCAAAGTAAACAAGCGAAGAAAAGAGGAATCAAATACCGTTTTGTTTAACAGAGGTAATTCAACAAGCCGAAGTAAAGTTTTCCCAACTGTTTTACAGTTTACTCGTGAATCTGAAAGGCATTTTGTGTTGTTGTTTGCTTGCTTGGTATTCTTCTTTCAAGCTTGTATTATCAGCTGAGTTTGTTGTCATAGCTGAAACCAGTTCGATTGTGTTGTGCAGAAAACCCAAACAACATTAAAATTGAATTCAATCTTCGACAAATTTCTCCCCCCAAAACGAAACACTGAAACTGAACACGTACACGTACGTGGCCTAACCTTAAACTGTAACTACAGCTATTTTAAGTCGTATTTTAAGATTTTTTGACACAAATTTTATGAGAGTCATCATTTCGATTGAGAACTGAATTTAAACAACATTTAAACATTCCTAGAAACAGAAAAAGCATTTATAGGATTTGTCAGTCGAGAGAGATATGTTCAAGCATAAATAAAAGTTTTTTTCGTCATTTTGTTCTGCTAATACCCGTGTGTGGATTCGAAAGATAACAACTAGATGAAACGCCGTCAATTAGGAATAAAACAGCAAGGTTCACTGTGGTAAGCAAGCCTCGTACAACCTAGCTCTCCCTATTTTCCGGCACAACTGAAAACACTACACCTAAAAAATATTGGAGATTTGTTCCTAATAGCTCTAAGTAAATTACTCAAGAAACTTTCGAAGCTTAAAAGCATCCGATATTTTTTTAATTTGGTTTAATAAATGAACTTAAAAAACACGATCTATAGACCAGTATGACTTAAGCTCTCCATTATGTAGGTATTAATTTAAAAATACCATTTCAAAATGCACTCAAATTGAAGGTACTTATGTACATTAAAGATGAGAAGATCTTTCAAACTTGCTTCGAGGGTACGACAAATACGTCTAATTGTGAAACAGACCAATGAAAACACGAGAGAGAACTTTTGAGTGGAAGTATTCTGAGAGACGGTCAAACCTTAAACTGATCTCTTGGGTTTTCATATTGTGATGGAAATGTCAAAACTAAAATTGAGCCTCGAGTATTCTTGTTCAAGTTGTCGTTGTTTGAAGAATGCTTGTTGGAAATCAGACTTGGCTTCAGGTGGCAATGCGTTAGTCTTGCTTTTCACTTTTCTCCCTCTCTCTCTTTTTTTTTTTCCTCCTATTCCCCCTCTTTCTTTAAAATATTCAAAAAATCGTCATTTTATGAAAAATTCCATTTAAGTTTAGCATTCTTCAACACATAATTGACTTCCTACAATTCTCAGTACATATACATAGTCTCTAGATGTCGTTTTCGATGAAGAAATTCTTTTTTTGCATGATAGCCACGTTGAACTGTTTTTGTAGATATCAGAAACGTTTTTCCGCAGAAGCATTCAAATGGCTTGTTAGTGTGTTTGATAGAGCTTAACCTATTGCATTCTTGACATTGCAATGATTGCTGACGGACAATAAATACCCTTATGGTTTTACATCATTTTCCTCAGGCCCTCCAGAGAAAATTAACATTACTTAACAGTGACAAAATGAAGGTATCGTTTCAACGGACCTTTTCTTCACGAGCTAAAACAAGATCTCTAAAATCTCCAGTCGAAAATTTAGCTCAAAGAACGCATAATAAGTTTGGCGCTCTCTCAGCAGTCAATCTTACCCTGTATTGTATTTAGATAGTTGAATCAAAATTCATATAATTTAAAAGATTTTTCTCAGTGTTAGAGTGTCAAATTAAACTCTGTTTTAGCTAAATTTTAATAAATATTCTCTTCACAATCAGATTCCAAGATTTACGTTCATTTCATTTCACATTCTAAACTCTTTTTCCTCATTTTATTCAAGTTTGGTCAACTTTTTTTGACAATTTTATAGATATTTGTTTTAAGGAAATTTCTTTGTCTGTAAAAAATACTACTAGTTGGAACTTTTGTGCAGAATATGGTAAACGAGTAGTAAATTCCCTCTGTTTTCAATAATAAATATCTAATATAAATCGTGGTCAAAATTAAGCAATTAGTTTGTTAACATCGCCATAAACAGCAGGTCATTCCAACGCTCAGTCGTCTCAGTCAGACGTCTAGAAACTAATTAAACTAATCATTCAAATCAAAGGCAAAGAATCTTGGACCACACATCGAGGTATGAATCACACTTTACAGTGAGAAAATGAACTCAGAGGGAAAAACGTTTCTCTAATATCCATTTTTTTCCTTTTTTTCAACCTTTTTTCTCTGTACGTCTTTTTCTTTAATCGCTTCATTGGTCTTGTGAATTCGCTTTTCTAATTGGATCAATAAATTTTAAAATCGTAGTTGCAGGCAACAATTATTTCTCTCGATAGTGTGTCATTTATTTGCTACTTTACATTCGTTTTGCACTGACAAGTTTGAACAAAGGTTCCGTATCTAGACTACAGTCTGAAGGGAAAAATTTGGACTTAGTTGTACCCTAATTCTGGCGCTAAACCCAAGGTTTGCCCGGCCATAAACAACAGATAAACGACAGTACGTTCAGTACTCTCTTGAAGCACACGGTAGTTCTATTCGTGACAAGAACAGTTATATGTCTAAAAACACGGAAAATTTAAGAGAAATTTGTTCTACCGATGAACGAGATATACCATTTATCTTCAGAATTGTAACAGCTCTTTTTAAAACGAAGAAAATAGATACATTTTCGAGACATAATTTGATAATTGAATTTAAATTTGAGTTTAACGAGCTTTTAGATTTTATTCCTATATCGATCAATCTCGATGAATAGCTAACTACAGCAGTAATGAAGTCAAATTATTTTTTTTCTGCTAGAGAAACAGTTTACAACTGTGTAAATAAAAACTAAATTTAAAAAATTGTTTTTTTTCCTCGAAGACTGCATGTCACAACATCCTGTCCCCTCCTCCACAGTCTTCACTTGCTTTCTCCCCCAGAAGATTTTTGTTTTAGCCATTGTCTTTTAAGATGGTTTGTAAACAATGTGCCATTTTTGATTTTGGCTCAATTTGCCATGTTTATCACGCAAAAAAAAAAAAACTCAAAACAATATTGGCCTCATAAACTGACCTTAATTACAATTGTATACTTTAGTGAAAATTTATTTTCAATTATATTTACAACACGAAATAATTCTCTAAAACTATTAATTTTCTACAGTCGTGTTCACAGAGTCAAATATCTAGAACTTCTGATGAAGCATCTATGTCTAATTACCTAGCTCTCCTAATTACAAGAACTAGGCTTTATTTACTCATTATCTAGTAAAGGTTTCAATGTACCGAGAGGTGAGATGAAAATGTGTCAATAAGAATGATCAGAGTTAATTAGTCCCACCAAAGATTGACAATCTAAGACCAACACAGATTTATGTCTTTCTATGGTAGCTAGAAAAAATTAATTAAACCTTTTAAGCGCTTAAAGTCTTTGAATAAAAGCAGTGTAGAGTTCACTCAAGAAAATGCCCCTCATAGCTAAGTTGTTTTATGACTGCCTAATGGGTCTGGAAGGCCATTAGCAGTTATTATTTGGCCCGATATGGTTTTACAACTTCCTAGCGGAACAATAAAAAATGATTCCGAAGTTTAAGGGGGTATATGCAGGCCTGAATCACTCAATTTACTCGCTCGTAAATCAAAGCAAAGTGCCTAACTTGTCTCAAGCCATACACCCCAAAGACTGAATGATAAATCTCTAGTCAATATCAGCGTTCCAAGTTTTTAAAATCTCGAGTTAAGTTGTCTGAATCTCGGGGCCTTTTCAAAATGACTTTTTAGTTTGAGATGAAGTTTTGAAGCGTACTAATCCGGCAGGTTTGGCCTGTATTAGACTTTTATCTGTATTCATAGAAAATGGGCTTGTTAATCTCCGTTTTTAAATAAGCAATCAGTTGATCATTGTAATCTGACAGTAGATGGGATTACTCTGTGTACACGGATCAAGCCATATGCTTCACGACATTGAAGTGAACGCATAGCTCTCCACAAAGCTGACTACCCACATTGAAAGCCGAAAATACTCCTTATCTATCTATCTATCTCTACATAAACCATCTATTCTCTTCAAGGGACCATAATGGCCTTCTACATCGACTTAATCTTCTTTTACTGTTTCAGCACTCCCAGTAATGCATAGTAATGCCCTCTAAAACACTGTTCCTTTCTTTTTCCACTTAACACATCATTTTTTATATCTTTGGAATTAATCTTCTTTCTTTTGGTTTTTGATTTTTTTAAAAATATAACATGACTTGACTTGTTATTGTACGTGGACCTGACGCATGCGCACTTGGCTCGGAGTCGAGGGTACTTCAACATGCACGTGAATGTATGAACTTCTAAACTAGAACATCTCCAATGTGTGCGGCCGGGACATCCTTCTTTCTTTTAATTATAAATCTGTTACCGTTCATCAGCAAACCTGGAGAAAGCAAGAAAACATTAGCAGTGAAATCAAGAATAGCTAATGGCAATCACCGACCACTTAGGCTAACAAAATAATGGTTTAAATGCACCGACAATACCCCCCAAAAGACGTTTGTTTGGATGGGCTTTAAAAAAAAATAAACCCACTTAGATATCTTTATATAGCTGCTAAAAAAGCCAAACGAAAATCAATTTAGAGTCTAAATAAGAAGGGCTTTTAGCCGTTAGAAGAGTAATGGGCTCACCATTAAGAGATACGTCACTAGAAACAGAACAAACGCAATTCCCACTAGTAATTGGATTTTAGAATTTCCATTTATTTGATGTAGCAAATTGTCGGCAAAGCTGGCGGAAAAAAACCTGATAAAAGCTATTTATTTAATGGCTCGTTTGCTGCTATTTTGTTGTTTTTGTGAAAGGTTGGATGAGTGGAAGACAGTGGGGAGACTGTTTAAAAGTCGGCAGAATTGAGCTGTGAATGTGTATACAGCTTTTAAAAAAAGAACATAGATTACGTACTTCAGTGGTTCCGAAAATCTTAAGGCTAAAAAAAGACCGCCAACATATATATATATATATATCAGCAGCGATAGTCGTCTACCTTTCTGTTAAATTGCAAAGTTAATTGCAGTCTTTTTGAAGGTAGATAGTTCCGGTAGGCAGCTAGGGTAATCAGTTGGCAGGTAGGTAGAGGAGTGGGTCGGTAGGTGTATAGGTAATTAGGTGGGTAAGTAGGTAGGTTTGGTAGGCAAGGTGGGTAGGTGGGTAGAGTAGGGTTGTAGGTGGGTAGGGTAGGGTATGTAAGTAGGTGGGTAGGGTAGGTAAGTAGGTAGGGTAGGGTAGGTAAATAGGTAGGGTAGGGTAGGTAGGGTGAGTAAGTAGGTAAGATAGGGTGTATAGGTAAGAGCGTAGCGAAGGATAGAAAAGATGGGATAGGCAGGGTGATTAAGTAAGTAGGTAGGGTAGATAGGTAAGTAGGGTGGGTGGGTGGATAGGAAGGTAGTCAGTTAGATAGGCGGTTGGTAGGTTCATTTAGTTATATGGGAGGGAGAACAGGGTAGTACAGCATAGGGCATACGCACAATAGGGTAGGGTAGGATAGTGAAGGTAGGTTACTTAACTGGTTTGTAGTTGCAAGGGAAAGTTGGTAGGTAGGTTGATAGGTGGGTAGTTCGATAGGAGGGTAGTTAGTATGCAACCGTGATTTTGTAGTGTGTGTTGATCATGATAAGAGGTTCGGTATATGATAGTCGGTCATATAGGCCCACTTTTGACAAGGAGGCAAGTAAAGCCTCACTACTATAAACTACTCCTAACACTAATTTTGTATCGTACGTTTGAACAGAGAACAAAACATGACTACGAATAGATATAGCTAGAAATATTGGGAAAGCGTAGTTGGTTAAAATTGAAGAAATATGTCAAAATATGAATGACAAACCGTGCACCTTATTCACTAGACTGTTGATCAAACTAGTTTCTTGATATCTAACAAATTAAAACTAGAAGTGAATTGCTTGATCTATTCACACAACATATAAAATAAGTTTAAATTGTTCATTAGAGAATCATCTTATTGATCCGCAAAGCATAACCGGTCGGTAATCGAAGTAAAGTGAAAATACGTGAAGAAAATTGACTTATATTTTTCATTAGTCAATAAGAATCCGTCAAAACACAAAAAAACATTAATCGAAACAAAGCCAAATTAATTTTAAAAATGAGATCACCGAATAAAACAAAGGGAAAAAATACGTTTTAACAGATTCAAGTTTTAATGACCCAAAAACGTGTTCGACTATATTAAAAACGTTATATATTGCGACCACTTTCTTCCGCATTCATCCGTCCTTGAGTAAACGAATTATTAAATAACCTAAAACGTTGGCCTGTTTTGTTCATTATTTGTTTATGCAGCGAGTGAAATTGTCATATTACTTCTAATTTATTCCTGCGCTATAACAATAAATCGTTAGCCTTTTTAAAGAAGTCAGAAGGTACTCCCAAAGGCTAATAATTGCTTCCTGTAGCCGAAGTGGACCTTGAAGACGATGAATATTAGTTAGAAGTGTTTTATAATTAAGAAAAAACCACACACATGCACTTCGATATTATATTAGTTAAGCATTGAGATTTTTTTCCCTTAATCATTTGTGCTTGGATAAATTTGAAAGAAAAATGCGTAAATAAGCAGAAAAAATTGCGAATCTTGTAAAAATATTTTTTCTGAATCCTATGTGCTTTTGTGTCATTGAAATTGAGTTAGATCAACATCAAGTGGTTTGAGTTTTTTAATTTCCTTTTCTGTGTACCAGCTTGCCTAGAAACATAAAAAACCCTTTATTCGCGTCACAATGCTTAAAGACACAGGGACAAACCACTGAGCAAGTAAACCGCATTGTAACTCTGACAAAGTTATCAATGTTTTTGTTGACTGTGTTTGTTTTCTGAAAGTCCTTCGCCACAATGAAATCTAACCTATGCCACTACAAAACAATAAAGCCGTTTCAATCCTTACAAACAGGAACAAGAAAGTGTCACAAATAATGACTTTATATTAGCTTAAGCCGAAGGCGTTTGATATTAAATTTAAATAAGCATTATATTCTTTCATAAATTTTGAAACGCAAGCTTTGACAGGAATTTGTGAAGATGAGATACAGGTTGAGGGACTTGACGTACCGTTTGTTTGGCTGCATGAAGCTGTTTGAGTAAATTGGGGTCGTCGTTCTCACAGAAAAGCCTTCCATTGACTACATGGAATCTATCCCCCGACACGAGCTGGTTGTGACATGTCGTACAAGTGAAACAATGTAAATGGTAAACTTTACCCAAAACTTTCATAACCAGTTCTGTGGCGGGAATGAGTTTTGCACACACTGCGCATGCTCCACTTGTGCCGTATAATCTAAATGAAAAAAAACCAAACCATGTTATTAAAAGCGAAATTTGATCCACCACAAGCTATCTGATAACCTTGGATTTAATATGGACTAAGTAATTAAAGATAAAAGCACAAAAAGCTAATATTTGAAATAGCTTTAAATTGTTTTTCACACAATCATTCAAAGTGTCGGGTTTAATTCAGTCGCGATGTTAAACAGTTCAAAACCAACGACTCATGATATTAAAAATGTTGTTTATTATAAAGCAAAGAAAAGCGTACGTCAAGCGAAACCAATTGTCGCTTCGGCCAATTTAAACTTGGAGTCAAATTTACTTTTCCTGTCGTATTGTTTGAAGATGCAAAATCACTAGCCAAGTGAAATTGATTTTTCATGGGACGTCAAATTTCTAATTTACTAATAGATGAAATTTTGTTTCAATCTTAATCACCGCAGCTTCACTACTCATTTTAATATGTGTTTCAATTTTCGGCCTAAGTTCACTCATAAAGAAATTTAAAAAGACATTCTAATTCTTTTTATTGGCGTGCTCTAATTTATTTTCTTTTGCGATTTCAAGATTCTTAGCTTCTTTAATTCCACTCTTTGGCTGCTTTAGTTCGATTAAAATGTTTCCAGAAAGCACTTTTGATTGACCTCTAAATGATATTAAAAGTTTCCACGACAAGTAAGGCCAAGTGTTGACACTTGATAATTTCGGTTCTTCTGCCCTTCGAAAATTAATTTAAAAGAATTCTGAAAGGGGAAATTAGAAAGGGTCTTGTAGACAAACATTTCAAATCTTTCGGCGAAATTAAAATTGGATATTTCTGGGAATTATGACCCCAGGAGTAACCGAAGAAAGACATTTGAACTGTATAAGTTTTACTATTATTATAAACTTCTCTGTGTCAGAGATTCAAAATAAACTATGGGATTTCAACGTACCTTACGTAGTCAGTTTTACAGAGTATCATTCCACCTTTAGCGTAACAAGATGTACCGATTTCACCCAATCGGGCTTCACAACACGAACACTTCAAACAGCTAACATGCCAGTACTGATCCAAAGCCAGCAGTAGAAATCGATCGATAATTTTATCTCCACATCCAGCGCATATTCTCATGTTCGATGCTTGCCCTCGACCTAATAAACATACAGAATCGATTGATAACTAGGTACAAGTTTACACACGGTTCAGCGCGGCTAACAACTTTTCATTCAAGACTTTGGGAATTGATGGTTACAAGAACAAGTTACCAAAGCCAAACCATATGTGTGCTAGGAACTTGTTCGCTCGAAAAACATAAACAAACTCGCTTGAAGATTTGACTTGGAGCAACCAGCAAGACTATTTTCCGCCTTTGAAAGGGTTTTAAGAGTCAAATTAATCTAACATACAAACTGTACGTCAATCGAGAGTTCAAAGAAAAAAATATCAAATACATTAAGTTGGTTTTGCTTTAAAACAGAAGTAGAAGTTCGAAATTGAAGAGTTTTGTGTTGTTGCTAGTGAACTTACCGGTGTTTGTAATTTGGTCTTCCATGGTATGTCATACGTTTAGTAACTTCGGTAGAGTGGTCACTGTCGCCGATGAAACCTGAAGAAGCCACAGTGTTTAAATTAGCCAGCTCTTGTCATTCGCTAGAACAACTAACCCAACAGTATGAGTCTCATTGAAAACATTCGTCATATGACAGTGCATTGAATTTAATCAATTCCACATCAAATCAACTCCAAACCCTAAATGAGCGCACCGCAATAAAGTGTCAACGGCTAAGTGATGTTACTATTACTGTTCAACAAATACACTTCCTGATTGGCTGATGACTTGTAATCACTTTGTCATTAAATCATTTTTCTTTCCCTGTCGTATCATTGACTTCAATTACTACCAAGATAGCTTATATAGACACTCGTTTTTCAGACTTTTAATTAAATCATATGCCATTCAGAAATTAAATTGCTTGTGGTCCCTTGGACGATGGCTTTGTCTTTTTGGCACCGCGCTAAGTAAAATTCTATGGAAGATTCTTTCTTTCATTTTTATTGACTTTTTACACCGCTGTGAGAAGGTTCAGTAGGGGAGGTGTGAGGATAGACAATGGTTCTAGAGTGAGGCCTTTGATTGGCGAAGTTGGAGTCCCCGAACAAACCACCGGCAATGATATATATATACATATACTTCCACCAATAGCCGACGTAATTAGTCTTTGTCTTTTCTTCGCAATAAAAGCAATTTATTTAACAGTGAATAGCTTCAAAGGCTTAGTTATAGCGTGCACAATTGGGCGCAAATGGAATGCAATTAACGCGACTGACAAAATCATCCACGAAACATCTGTCCCAGCTTAATTTAACAAGTCACCGAGTCAAAATAATTGGACATTTCGCGGAGCTGCAGTGTATAACGTATATTTATATATTTATATATTCGATGTTAAGTCAATATACCCCGAGGCTCGCAATGTTATTCATTAGGCTTGGGAATATGCCTTGGCTAATCATAAAATTAATTGAAACATTTGGTCATTTTTTCGAGAGTGATTATCTTTTCGTTTAATTAACTAAAATACTAAAAATTACGCATGCGTATTGGTTACCTTACTGTCTTGTGTTGTTAAGATCAAACTCGTTACGAAGTGTTAAACTTAGATGAAAGAAACATTTATTGCAAAATGGGGATCAGATCTTTCGAAATTTTATCTAGTCGTGAATTGTTATACGAAAAACCCATTAAAGTGTCCCAGCAGGCGAATCAAAAATATATCCATCTCAGACAACCTAAATCATCAGGGTTCCTTGAGAAAGATTATTAATTTTGAGGGAATGCCTTGGCGGGTTTGGTTAGTTTAATTAACAAGCTTTGCAACGTAATGAAAACATTGCGCCACACGACCTTCTAATTGAAAATGATTGTTTTCCATGCTGTAATAACAGGCCTTCATTGATGGACCGTGCGCAGTGTGTAATTTATGGTTCCTGCTGACGATACTTAAACAATTTGATTTACGTATCAATTTTACTGCCAGGAGTGATATCGTTTTTCATGAGCTTCTGGATCATTTCTCTTATCGTTGTTGTAAACCAAGGCCTCTCTGCGGCGCCTCCAATCTAGGATGATTACAAAATTAATGCCAGTAAATTGTAAATCCGATAAACGGCTTCCAAGGCATGACTATATTCCCCTAACTACAACGACTTTTGTTCGCTTGTTAACAGAAAACAATGTGTGATCAAAATGTTTTGGAAAAATATAAAAACCAATAATAGTAGTTGCTTAAAATAATGGCCTTTGGTTATGATTTTACGGCTCTTTCCTTTTATGTGAATAAAAACTCACAAAAGAACCAACAAGCAAAGAAAATACTATTCAAGAAAAGTTATCTCCCACGAGGCTGAGATTTAATTAAATTTACACAGGAAGAAACGATTGGATGACTGAGACATTGGCTTCTTTTTACATATTGATTTTTTCTCCATAACTTAAAAACATATACGTAGCATCTAATAAACAATATATATTAAATCATTATGAAATTGATCGAAGGTACACAATCCCGTTAAAGAAATATAAAAATTACCTAGCGTGAATGAAACACTGAAATGGCTTCCTTTGACAATTATGTTTTTCACCGTAATTTAAAAATATATACATAGCATCTAATATACAATACATCGATTAATTATCGTGAAATTAATCGTAGATACGCCGATCTCCTTGAAATTTTAGCGATTTTTTTACAAAAAAACCTAAAAAAATACTTCGCGCGAATGTCAGAACACTGAAATGGCTTCTTTTGGTAAATTTGTTCTGTTGTGTTGTGTGTTTTTATTTGTTTCCCTTCTTGTTCTTTATTAAATTTAACAATTAGTATGAGATTGCTCGCGGTACGGGTCAAAAATTTCTCGCTTCTATTAAAAGAAAGATACAAAAGTACCACAGGTTAATTTCGGGACATCGAAATGGCTTTAATAGATTGAATACCTTAGTTGTAAAAATATATTTAAAAGTATTAAACTATGTATATCGATCGATAACAAACTCTTATCCAGTGCAAGTACTTTTAGAGGATACAGCTATCAAAAGCGTGAGAAAATCTCTTTATTGCTATCATTGTTATTATGTTTGTATATGTGTGTAAGTATATTTGTGTGTGTATGTATTCATTTTTGCGTGAATTAAAATACCAATTAGAGTTGATTAAACATTACAGAACGATGCTTCAGACACACAAAAATGTGCTTACATAGTATTGTTTTTGTAAAATGTTCTGTTTTCCATCAATTTGTTTTCAAATTTTCGACCAATATCTTTAATTCAAATTTAATTATTTTACCTGGAAAAAAAAATTAATGTTCAAAGCTTTAAAAAATGTTGTAGCGATTTAAAAGTTTTTTTTTAATCTAAAACCATAAAATAAATTATACAAAGTGTACTTTTGTACTCTACATGTGTCTGTCAGTACACGTTTCCACAAGAGTCTGTGTCTGTCCACGCTTTCCTTAAGTGTCTGTCCATATGTCTGTATCAATGTACTGTCTGTCTGTCATTGCTACTATCTGCGAACCGTCCGTGTCTGCACGCCTCCAGCCATCTTCCAACTATCATTTTCGGCGTTTTTCAAAATTCCATCGAAAATTGATACGTCTAAATGAGCCGTTGGGCCTTGTCGTTTTTAAAAACTACTGATAAAAGTCAAACCAGCGATGCGCTTCCATTCTAATCAATACCATAATTGATGTTTACTGTCAACATTAAAAGCTTCAGGCACGTGCCCCAGTCGGTGTAACAACTATCTTATAAAGCCGGCCAATACACAGGTTTTTAAATAAATATTTAAAACGCATAAAGTGATGTAAGTCTCCATCTAATGTAACGAAAGTAGCATAAAAAAGTAAAGTTTAAAAGAAATCTTTAAGTAAATGTCATTAACATAAATGCTGCCATTAATCAACCCGTGTAAATAACGAGTTAATTACTCTGTCGGCTTCTAAAAGCTAATTGTGGGTTCCTGGACGCTGATTGGCTGATCAGAAAATCATTTGGAATCTTTTTTGAACATCTTAGGCCGTTCAAATGAGGCGAATATTGCCTTAGATAATCAATGCTATTGTACGGTCTTTCCATTACCTAACAGTGAACTGTTGTTCGTTTCGCAAGTACAAGGCAATGAATAGTGAAAGCCGTTTTAGTTTTAAATGACTTAATAAATCTTTTACTAAGACTCAAGAAACTCGAAAAACACTAGTAATTTTATTTACTGAGTGCGAAATGATAGATGAAACGCTATTTAAATTTCGTATTTCATTCGACTGAACTTTCCTGCTAGTGAAAGGGTTTTTCCCCCCCGTGAATTTAGCGCTGAAAAAACGAAGAAATCATCGTTCGAAACGCTGAATGAATTTCGAAATTGCCATTTCTACGTATGAAAGAAAAGTTTTATCTCAATTGACTTACCAAGATCGTTCAACGATGTGTGAATTTGATGTGATACACAGTCGTGTGATTTGGTTGAAGCCGCGTTCCGCACTCGTCTGGCTTGTCTGTTTGCTGTTTGACTTAGTTATGTTATCCGAAGCACAAATGACAATCAAAAATACTATTACCAAAATGCAGATGATATCTGGCGCTGTGAGCCCTACTTCAAGTGGCCTTTTTAGGCTCAAGGGCTTTTATAAGCGACTAATGGTAATACCTTTTGATTAAGACCCATTACTTTGAGAGGTTTACTTGTTGGGGAAATATTCGTTCCCTCGACGCTTAGGCACCGCTCGGTAATCATGATATTTTAACGTTGTGCCAAACTAAAGCGGTTAATGGGTAGAAGAGTAAATGCACTCCCTAAGGGTCGGATAAGGTCCTAGCAACAAAGCGACTGCTGGTTCTCAGTCATATTTATAGCAAGAACTGTATATAATTAGTATATTTCTATGAGCTTTCTTATCAATAAAATGGGCGCATATGAGAGGGTGGCTGGTCAACAGAGATAAGAAATGGCCCTTTAAGCCCAGCTTTTAGAGTCACCTATCTTAACAATATAAATCCATCAATAATAGCCACTGTCATTAAGCCCTTTTCAAAGGCACCAGAAAGCACTTTTTCGAAAATAGATTACGACTTGAGACTCCCACTGGCTTAACAAATAACATTATAGTGAACGACGCTGTTTTGACTTACATAAAAAGATCTCGAGTAAAGTTTCCACTATGACGAAATTGATTTTCACCCTTTTTTCAATTTTTGTACATCTAATTATATGTATATTTTTTCTTTGCTTGAGTTTTCCCCCGTTCATGTTGGATGTTAAATCGTGAGCAGGGATTAGTACCTCAAAAGTTAAAAGAATCTAGATACATTAGATTTACCTCTTACAGAGCGCAACTCGAAGAGTTCCAAACTTGACTAAAAGCGGTCGAGAGCTACATGCTTACTTAGACTTAATTGTAGGAAGTTATTGAGTGTTTGAAATGGAAAGATCGACTATAAGAGGAAATAACTCGATGACAAATGATACGTAATGTAGTGCCTACAAAAGAAGTGAACAATCTCTCGATAATCCTACCTTTGTCACAGGAGAAAGCATTACTAAATAAAGAACGTAAAAGAAAAAAAAAATTAATGATCTCATTAGGTTGAGTGAGTGAAAGCTGTGTAGTAAAAGCTGTTAGTGACATTTTGATAATTGCTTAAGATACTCTATTTGAGCTTTAAAAACAACACAATGTGAAAATTGAATGGCGAAAAGACATAAATAAAATTCAAGCACCTCAGACCAACTATAATCGATGACTGCCAAGTAGAATGGATTTTAGAGTGAATTAGACTTTCTATTGTAATAGTTTTTGTTTAACTGTTGAGATGAATGCGAATTAAAACGAATGATAAAGGCTTTTTTGAACCATGTGCTTTAGAAAATATAAACGAAGCAGAAAACACATCGATTTAAAGACAAGTTTTTTTATATAAATATAAAATAGTAATTAATTTTTTTTTAATAAAGGAAAAAAGGAAAAAAAGAAAAGAAAAAAGAAAAGAAAGAAAGAAAAAGGAAAGAAAACACACACACGCAGCGCTCTCTTCAAAATTTCAAAGATTTCTTTTGCTCATGTCATCAATCGAAACAAAAATCATTAGTTTTGCCGGAGCGGTTTTCTTTCAAAAGCTACGGGTGTCGATGTTTACTTAACGAAATACCCTAATTAAAACCTAAACATTAAGTAACAACGGTCAACACGTGAACTTACTAATTACAAAATTTCATGCTTGACTATAAAATCTTATCTGAAGTTTTATTGACTTACTCAAGATAACATTTTCTTTCTTTCTTTTTTTCTTTTTTTTTTTTTTCGTTAACGAAAAATTAGACTTTTTTTATTTCAAGACATGTTCATTGGTTTGTTATTATGCGAACGCAGGCCAGCGGGTTCGTTCACTCGAAGTCCATTCAAAGGTCCTTAAGTTCCTAGATTACATTACATAATCTTAGCCGTTATGAAATTTCCCCTAATGAGATTTTAGATTACAGAAAACCTATCTTAACCCTTTCTTAAATTTGACAATAGGGTCGAGTTTCCGGAGATCAAAGACAGGGTACTTGTAAACCATGATGAAAACTGAACTTCTAGACAAAAATGAAATTCACTTTTGGTCGGTTATCTGTGATTGATTTCCGATAAAACATCAAGGTATTTGAGTGTTCCAAGCTATTACCTCTGGAAGGAAATGGAAGTTCGGTTCCCTTAACCGAAGGAAAGATCTAAATACAGTAAACTTAGATGTTAATACCTTTTTCATGGAATATCCGAGGTTAAAACCATAAGAAGAGCGCATTTGGGATCAGTTTAATTAGTTATGGACTGAATTCGTTACGGACTGTAAACCAACCAATCGAAGAACAAAAACTCGTCCAAATAAAAATTAACTCCTCCATAAAAACTCTAGTAACAATTTTCATGCTTACCTTTTTAATTTTTTTTTGGAACAACAGAAAGAGCGTCCAAACCCAAGGACTTGACTCGCTTCAAATCAATTTGCCTTTTCATTCAATAGGTACCTGCCACGGTTCTAACAACCTACACTACAAGCCCACCAGAATCTAATGTTTTTCCTCTATATCTTGAATTTACAGGTTCTAGAAGCTGAAGTGTGTTAGCCAAAATACTGGTACTTAATATTTGTTAGTTTCGAATAATCAGGGGGGGGCGGTTGGATAACTTCACTCACTGGTCGATTTGAGTTCAAGACATTTTGTCAAACAAGCCGTTTTAACTTCATTCAAAACATCGTTCTCAAGTTTATGAACCGAAAGTTCAATAAATTCAGTAAGCTAAGCTAATTAAGTCTTGAGGTCGCAGGACATTAACTGCACAACCGAGCATGTGCTCTTCGGGCGAAATGAACGACTACTCTGGAATTCGTGAGGCAAATTTTTAGTTAAAAAATAACTGGGATTTGCAGTGGCACATCCACATCTTCGTCCACTGAAGTCCAGTTGGAATTTAGAAGTGTTGATTTTTACGGAGGGAGGAAAACCGAAGGAAAAACCGTTGAAGCAAGGAGTCAATTTTATTAACCCCGAAAATTGGGTCTACAGTTACAGAGTGGATTAAAGAACCAAATTTGGCACAAATGTTTTTTTCGATGTAAGAAATAATTTTAGAAGGAGTGCCAAGAGATTCGAGTTCAGGGGATGCTCTACTCTATACCACAAGAGGAAAGGTGAGGTAAAATCATCTTTATGATAAATATCTGAGTTGTTATGAATTCAAAAGGCCCCAAATTTGACACAACTGTTTGTTTCGATGTAAGAAATGATTTCATAAGGGGTGCCAAGAGGTTCGAGTTCAGAGTGGTGGTCTCCCATCTGGTAGCATAGTGCCCCTTCCCCCGAGCTCGAATCTTTTGGCACCCCTACTGAAATTATTACTTACATCGAAACAAACATCTGCGCCAAATTTGGTGCTTTGATCCACGCTGTAACTATTTTGTTGTTATGGTGACTGGCTACTGATGAACTTTCGATACGCGCCCACGAGCTCGCGCGCGCACGAATACCGCTGAGTTTCCATGACGACGTTCGAAATTTTTATAAGG